>JACXGK010000993.1:15611-54532 GCA_016801125.1 Novumbra hubbsi
CCCCCCCCCCCCCCCCCCCCCCCCCCCCCCCCCCCCCCCCCCCCCCCCCCCCCCCCCCCCCCCCCCCCCCCCCGGAGAAAACTCCGAGGATCCTCTTCTCACCAATAATTTCCCCCATAGACTCAGGTAACGAACAGCAAGCATTCTTCTGAACTGCATTACACTCAAGGTCACTGAAGCATGGGTCTACAGCAGGCTTTCAAAAGCAGTAACAATGTGAACAAGGGAGGCTGCAGAGCTGCGCCACGTGGATTAATAGCAAGCTGTGTAGAATAGGATCATGGTGGTGTCCCGAATGTGGAACATTCATTATCTATAGAAATTATACTTTATTCTCGGAACTGTATAGAAAATGTCTCTAATTTATCAGCCCCCTACTTTGCCCCTGACATTCTCTGTAGCCACATTGAGCAACTAAAATCAATGTAAGGTAGACCGCCACATACTTTTCTCCAAGAATAGCTGAAGAAGATTAAAACGTTTTTTGGGCTGGGCTCTGGCTTGTTACATTCACACACATGGGCGACACATGGATGTTCTCATCATTTAATCATCTTGTGACAGACCGCCTATTTCAACACACAGCCTAAACATGTCTTTTCCCTGTAATTTATTGAGTGCCAGATATGGGATTATGGAGGCATTTATGGAGACCAACACATTCCTTCCACTAAATTGAAAGGGGTATGTGTGGAATGACCAGCCTGTATTGTTGTAGGCATCAGAAAAAAAGATGACCAGACTGGAATGCCAGTCTGCTCCTGGGGGAAGCCTGCTGACCTGGCTTCCACTACAACATGGCAACCATGGGGCTGGCAAGCAGAAGTGGGGCAAAACAGAAGCAAGGGGGGGGGGGGCAAAATTGAAGCAAAAGTGTTGCTAAACAGAAGCGGAACGCAATAGTGAAATGATACAGCCATGCAAATGATGTATACACTCAACCTCAGTTCTGATTGGTTAGGGAGAGTGTAGTCCAAGCCAAGTTGTGCTTCAAGATGGAGCAAGGTGCTGAACTGGTTGTTTTTACAGATTTTTGGGAGTAGATTTGGAACATAATTGGGGATTGATTAAATATTTGTTCAGTGTTTTGTTAATACCAAAAATTCTATTTAGATTATTTATGAATAGCACTTTTGCAACCATCTTTTGCTAAGAAACTCTATTAATAGACATTCTATATTAATAGAAAACCACTATGATGGAAATACATTCATGCTGTTTTCTGTAATGTATAAATGTAATGCTGGATTCCGTTGTCACATTCATTTCATGTAGCTTTAAGAATAAATATTGTCTTACAGGAGAGGTCCAATCTTTGATCTTGTCACACTGACTATCCCCTTCAAAGGGATGACGCAGCAACATCAGAGCTGTTTGTGGAAAGGTCACCAAATTGCTCCCTTCTAGACTGAAGAAATGTCACTGTCAAACAGACTGAAATATGGGAACAGAGAGCGTGACCCTTGGGTCATCCTTTGACCTTGTTGTGGCGTAAAACCTTGGTGTGCTATTTTGAAATCCATAAGCTACATTTCAAAAGATAAAACATTGATATATGTTGTCATTAAACATTTGAAAAATAATTTCCTTTGATAAAAAAATGTATATAATAGATCCTAATGATTGTGAATACCAACCTTTTCTGGTATCCCTAGACAGCAATGTACATGCATTTCTTACATCATAACCTGTGCACATAGCTTTCTCGTAGCCAGCAATAGCAGTCAACTCAATGCAGGATGTGTTTTATATAGCAGGAACCCAAAAGCCCTCTCCATTCAAATGAAAACATTGTTGGGATGGATGTCTTATGCCTTGTTTACCATTATTTTCTCAGTTTGTTAGCTGAAAGTGTCTATAATTGATGAAATAAATCAAAATGTTTTTCAAAATTTGAGCAATATAACCTTGAGACAAAATGACTAGATGAAGGGTAAAGTCCTATGACACTCAGTTGTCCCTGTGTGTGTGATTTGTGAGTGTGAATAAATGTGTGAAAGGATGACAGCAATGCAGAAATGCTGTTTGAAATGACGATGATGATGAATTTCTGTAGACAGAAATAGGAAAAGGGAGATCATCTTCAGTTTGTGTACCAGACCTTCTCATTGATCCTGAGCCAACATAAAGGTGAGTACAGGTCATTGTGGAGATCATGGCTGACTGCTACGCATATCCATCCTGCATTTGTCTAAACCAGACTTCACAACCATGAATTTAATACAATATATGACCTAGTTTTATATGACCCAAGGTTGGAATGCTGTGAAAAATTGTAATAGAAACAGAATGCAAAGACGCACAAATTATTTCAACCCTGAATTCAATAAAAAAAACTACAAAGACAACATATCAAATGTGGAAACTGGAAATGTTTATTGTTCCTGGAAAAATATATGACCACTCAGAATTTGATGTCAGCAACACAATAAAAAAAAAACTGTGACAGAGGCACCAAAAGACTGGATAAGTCTTGATGGAACACCTCACAACTAATAAGTTTACAACAGGTCAAGTAACATGATTGGGTATCACTCTGAAGAACTGCGTGGGCCGATATTGCAACTATTTAAGAAAACCTTTTCTCAATGTCAAAATTGCAAGGAGATATGAGATATAATCCAGAGATTTGTATGCAAGGGACAAGGCCGAAAACCAATATTAGATGGCTGTGGTCTTCCGGCCCTGAGGCAGCAATGCATTAAAAACAGACCCGATTCTATAGTGGAAATCGCAGCATGGGCTCAGGAACACTTCTCAAAACGGTTGCCTGTGAACACAGTTTGTTGCTGCATCCACAAATGCAAGTAAAAGTAATAATCATAAACAAACAACAATCAGAAACGCCAGTGCCTGTTCTGTGCCTAAGCTCATTTTAGATTGACTGAAGTGAAGTTAAAAACTTTCAATTTTGGGGAATCATGGACTCCGCGTCCTCCACGCCAAAGAGTTGAGGACCCTTCTAGCCGGTTAAACTACCTACCTCATACTAGAATCTTCAAAGGTTAGAGTTAATTAGCTACCGGGGACAATTCTAGGCATCAGCAATAGTGGAGAATAAGTATGCTTAGGGCACTCAAAAGGATTTAGTCTGTACTTTTACAATTACAGAAGGCTACTTTACTCATCAGATGTTACAGCCCATCTAGTGGTAAAAAGGAATTATTTGTTGACCTTATCATTAAATACGCAAATATTTGCATACATAATATAAAAAAACAACATAGAAAAAACGATATGCATCACTCTGCATTCTTCATAATTATTGCAAGAAAAAAAGGCATTTACATTTTTTAAAAAGGAATGGATTTAGTTGGTTGAATGAAAAATAATATGAATGTTATGTGTTTCCGTGTTTAAAATACAAATAATTGTCATAGTGCGGCAAAAATACCGCAAACAGATGCAACTTTGCATTTTGGCCACTAGATGTCAGGCTCGTTCTGCCTGTTTTTGTCGACCTTGAGAAGCTGGACCACAAATGAAAAAATGTATAAGCCTTATGACATGTTTTCTTTAAAGTTAAATCTATTATTTAAAGTAATTGAAATCGGCTTGAAGAATATATCCCCAGGATGATTCTGTAGATAGCCATTGGTTTTGTTTCTTGTGTTTCTCATGAGGAAGTGAATGGAGAATGTATGTGTTAATTAGAAGTGTATAATCTCTAGTTGAACCATAACGTAGAGGCAAAGGATTTTTTGTTGTTTGTGTCATAGGTCCAGTAGATGGAGGCATGACACATCTTTCAGAAACGTGGAAGTCTGAATTCAGTGAAACTTGGGCAGTGGCAGTGAAAGTAGCGGTAATTCTAGGAAAATCTCTCTCAATAATAGCTATAATAATGAATTCCTACTTTAAAGATCTATTTATATTGGGCATTATCAAGACACCTAAACATGTCTGCTTAGTTTGAGTGGACCTCTGAAACCTTCCTGCTGTGTGACTCTTAAGCAACCTGTTGTGGAGATTGTGGTTGTGCTGCTGTGCTCCTTGGTTGGGTGACGCTGGTACACACTCTGTGTGGGAGTGCTCAGGGATGCTGTTAACTGTCTGTCGCCAGGAAAATCAGGCTTTACACGAACACGGCAGCTTATGACTTAAGGTAGCGTTAGACAGACTATTTCAGCTCATGCATTCATTTATTATTTATTATTATTACGTTTTGTTTCTGACTGTAGGACAATATTCTACCCAAATGTGGTCTGTGCTTGTGTTTCAAGTCAATTGGTTGAAAAGCGAGTCTTGAGATGGAAAAATGACTGGTACTGACCTGTTACCCGGTGTATGATTACATGACAAAATTCTTCCTCCCGGTCATGAATGGTATTATCTTTGTAGTGGGGCTGGTTGGTGACCTCACGTCCCTCATCATCTGGGTGGTCTGGTTATGCCTGTGGAAGACCAACTGCATCATCATGGAGAGTCTCGCCCTGGCAGACCCTTCAGCCCATTTGTAGTCTGCCATTCCCTATCCACTATCACATTACTCTAGACTGGATCTTGGGTGACATCATGTGTCGAGCTGTACGCTTCAGGTTCTACCAGGCCTAGTAAACCCTGGCCTGAGACAAGTTCCTCCAGGTGCCCCTTGACCTCCTCCGCTGGAGACCCACATTTCTCAAGTTTTTTGAGACTAAGAAGTTCATCATGATGGAAATAGTCAGCCAACATGGCAGCAGAATCAGAAATTATGAAAATCAGAAATTAACAGGGGGGCTCTTGGAGTGGAGGTGAAGGATGAAAAGCAAGGAAAAATCCATAATGGGTAGTTTAAAAAATCACTTTCAAGCACTCACATGGATTCAAAGTTAAAAAGCCTTTAATGTGCTGGCTAGATGATCATTAAAACAAACAACATGTTTCCTGGATTTACAATCTTGGTTTTACAATCTGATTTCCAATATTTCCAATCGTGGTCAGGTATAGAGGGAAATCTTTCATAGTATTACAGTGAACTTTATTTGTCTGTTCAGCATGAAGCCAGTAGTGAAAAAGACGAAACTACCTGAATTCTGTAAATCATCAGGGAAACATTCTCTAAAGGAACTCAATTCAAGGCTGGAGGGAAATGAACAGCCTTCAAGGTTTGTCAATATTTTCTTTACAAGTGAATTTTTAATCAGTGCTTTAGGAAAGAAAGGACTATTTCAACATTTATTTATCTTGATTTTATGAAGCTCTATTTATTGAGCCGGATCCTATTTTTTCACAACCATTAACATAGTAATAAACCAACAAATATTTGATTTATGACTAATATACATATTACACATTTGTTTCTGGGTTCCTTATGCACATTTGTAGACATATGTTTCTGCCAGTCAAACAGCACAAAAATGTATCCATGTTACACTTGGCAGTCCGGGGTAGTTAACAGGTTCGGGGTCCACAGGTTACAGTTAGGTAGTGGGCGGTTAAGCCAAGGGTTTGGTAAAAAATAAAATAAAGAGGAAAGCAAGACAAATCTGGGAAAGACTTGAAAAACAATTGTAATTTGTAAAACATGTAATGCAATCCCATTTAAATATGTGGCTCATAGTGCATTCGGGGAATGTACACCATATACAAGAATGTGTCAGAGTGCATACATACATCCATTTAAGCACTAAGGTGCAGATTTTGTACAATAAGTTACTGATCAGGCTGGTGGATATAATGCAGTTAATTTTTCTGTTTTCTGTCTGATCAGTTTTGTTACTTGTTGATTGGTTTGAGTCCTATACCTTTCATACCACAGCTTTGAGGAGAATGAAAGCAGGCTCTGTAGGGAGGCAGTTAGTTTGCTTGTGATGTGAAAGCTGTTGTTCCAGACTTGATTAGAATTTAGGAAATATTGGTACTCAGGGATTTCATGACTTTCTTTTGCAATAAATAGAATTATAGATTATGTAGTTGATATATGTTGATATAAAGAAATGTCTTGCATTAGAAATGTCTTGCATTAATCGAAGCTTGTTTCCTGCTGGTTTTGTAATAGTCAAATCACTGTCTCAAATTAGACTTTAAATTGATGTCACGTCTCCGCCGGTGCCGTGCCCTCTTCCGGGCGTGGCACTCTGGCGTTCCACATCCCCTGCCTTCTAGTCACCATTGTGTATGTTTTGTCCTGTTTTCCCCATGTCCTGAGAATGCTTCGCTCCCTCATCATCACCAGGTGTTGCCTAGGTATATAATCCTGTGTGTGTCTAGTCTCCATGTCCGTAATTGTTTTGTGTTGCGTGTATTATACTGCACTGCACATGAATATGAGGGCTGTCAAATGATTCAAATAATGATTCACATAAACCTCTGTAGTTAATCATGATTAATCACAATTGTTTATGTGTTTAAATATGGTCCTAAATAAACACATGTACAAATGGACATTGCTTGATTTTATATTAAATAACTACAAGAGCTGTCTTTTTCAAAATTGGTTCATTAGAACATGGCTCTTAAATGTCATGGCACTTAAATGACTCCCCTCAAAGTATCACAATGACTTGCAGAATCTATCTAATGTAATTTTTAATAGAAAGTTGCTGGTCTATGATCTGATTGATGTATTATTTTCTACCTTTTGATCAAGGCACCAAGTACAATAACAAAACAGTCTTGCTGCTTAGCCCCTAATTATGTTATGATTCTGTTTGAAACACCCATCATCCCCTGGAAAACTACAGGCATGCTACCCAACACTGAATAACAACCAATCTTTTTGAGCTATTGTACTTTTCTGATTTGGTGTTTGTACTTTTTTTATTTTTAGAATAACTGACCAGCGCCTGCTAACAAGTAGCTTTTTTGATTTGGTGTTTGGCCACCTCCAAATACGTGTCTTTATTTAATGCCAAAAAGTCAATTATTTAAATAAACAAAGGCATAAGGTATGCAAGGGTGCCAGAGATGTTTCTCAATTATCTTTATTTATTTATGCTTAGCATAGAAGTTGTTAGTTATGCAAGTAAAATATGTTTTGGTAGAAATTAGACTGGCGACAAGATTAATGTCTAGTTCAGGCCAGCAAAAACATATATAACTTACCATGCTAAAAATAAGGTTATTGAAATAATGATTTATTCCTTCTAAAAAGTGATATAATTAAAAGCTACTGTATCATTCAGTGCATCCGGTAAGTATTCACAGTGCTTCACTTTTTCACATTTAGTTATGTTTACAGCTGTAGTCCAAAATGAGTTCAATACATTTTTTGCAAATATTTTATAAACAAAAACGATCACATGTACATAAGTATTCACAGCCTTTGTCATGACACTCAACATTTAGCTCTGAATGTTATCCATCCCTACAATGAAGCATGATGGTGGCAGCATCATATGTTTCAGTGGAAGGAACTGGGAGACTACTCAGGATAGAGAAAAAGATGAATGCAGCAATGTACAGAGACATCCTTGGTGGGAACCTGCTCCAGAGCGCTATGGACCTCAGACTGTGGCCGAAGGTTTATCTTCCAACAGGACAACTACCCTAAGCACAAAGCCATGATGACAAGAGAGATCTGAAAATGGCTCTGCATCGACGCTTCACATCCAACCTGATGGAGCTTGAGAGGTCCAGTTGAGGTCCAGTTGTGCCAAGCTTGTAGCATCATACAGATGAGTCCACACTGGAGGTTTTTGGCAAGTCACCTCAGCTCTAGGTTTGCAGACGACCACATTTTCAAAGAAAAAAACCTACCTACAGTGAAGCACACAGGAGTCTTGGTCATGTTTTGCAGCTGCTTTGCTGTGTCTGGCACAGGGTGCCTTGAACTGTTCAGAACACAATGAAGTCCTAAGACTTCAAGGCATCCTGGAGTAATACATAAAGACCAGTGTAGGAAAACTCTGTTTTAATTGCAGGTCATGGGTCCTCCAACAGGATAATGACCCAAAACACACAGCAAAAAGCACCCAAGAACTGATAAGAACAAAACATTGGACTATTCTGAAGTAGCCTTCAATGAGTCATGATTTGAATCCTATCGAACATCTATGGAATGAGCTGAAACTTGCAGACCCATGAAACATGAAACAGTTGAAGCAGTACCCAGGAAGGGTTGGACTACCCTGTTACCCTGTTAACAGGTGCAGAAGTCTCATTGAGAGCTACAAAAACGTTTGATGGCAGTGATTGCCTCTATAGGTTGACCAACAAAAAGGGTCCCACCATTTTTTGTTTTGTTTTATTGTTTACAATATTGTGTTAAAAAAATATACAGCAATGTCTAATTTCTATTAAATATCGATTCCAATTACTGGTATCTGTCACAAAAAAGTGTGTATTCTTTGTTTTTTGTGGAGAGGTACCAACCAATTTCACAACGTCTGTAAATGTATATATTAGGGCTGTGGGAGTTAATGCGTTAATCATTGCGATTGATTTTAAACGTTTAGCGCGTTAAAATAATTTAATGCAGTTAACGCAGCCATTTTCTTTTTCGTGAATCGAAAAAACTAAAGCAGTTGTGACAGCTATTGCTAGTTAGTGATGGGAAGTTTGGATCTACTGATTAGGATCTTTAAATCTTGTTCAGCAAAATGAAATAATATTTTTTCTATCGTTCATTCTACCGACGTTATAATGCTGAATACGTCAACTATTGCAGTTATCATATTCCGAAATAAGAACTCGTAAAACATCCATTAAATCTATACTTGACAAATAGTTAGACTGGGTCTTCGGCAAAGTCGTTTTTCATTTTGTCACGTTACAGTTACATACTGTAGCTCTTAGGAATTGAGCGAATTGAGCGTAAGTGTATTGAACGTAAGTGTATTGAACGTAAGAAAATAGAAATGTAATAGAAATAATATTTGAACCCAAAAAATAAAATCACGGTTAACAACAAATATTCTAAATTGAATCGTATAAAATGTTTTATTAAACGTGGTAAAAGTGTATACTTGGATACTTGGAATAAATGGATTTTCACGTTCATTCTGAACATTTCGGACGTCAGCATGTTTAGAAAAAAAACGTAACATGTAAGTAGAAACTGTTCACTGATGGTTCATATAGCCAGAACCAGTGCTTTGGGGGCCTTAAGCAAAATGTGATTTAGGGGCCCCTCTCCCCTAGTGGTCCGGGGGTCACAAGCAATCTGGGGCACCCTGGCGGTTGGGGGCCTTAAACTGACCCTGGCCAGAACTATCTGTAGTTTGTATATTCTAAATATGCTTTTATCAGACTTGATCCAACAACATTACTATAGTGCTGTCCCATTCCTATTTATAGAATTTTGATCCCTTGCGGCCTCTTGCACTTAATCACTTACCAGGTGATGTCAATTGAGTCTGTGGGGGTTTAGGGGGAACATTAGGATTGGGCCCTTATATATATATAAAACATGTATATACTGAGTGGTTCAAATTCTGAATTCTGATTGGCTGATAAATGACCGTACACCATGGGCAATACATCACATAATTTGTTACTGTTCAATTGCATTGGTAAACAGTTTATAATCGCAATAACAAATCTTTGAGGTTTGTGTTATACTGTCAATATACCATGACTAAGAATGTGTACAAGCACTCCGCGATGAGTAAGGACTTTGAACAACTACATATATTTATATGTATGCAGAGAAAGTGAAAGAGAATTAGTATATATACAAAGGGTTAGTTGGAGCAAATGGGGCAATTTAAATATTTATGTTTTCTTTGTAGTGGATGTCTCCTAATGTCACAAACTGTCAAAATACACAGTGTTCACCAACCAAAATATTGCAACACATCGAATGCTATTAAACTAATGGAAACAGGTCGAATTTCATATTGACAGTGCATTGCCTACTGATAAAGCAAAGTTTGAGCACTTTGCTACTTGGACAAAGCTAGTACGTGTAGAGAAATGGAAAACACATTTTAAAGGTCAAGTGGTTAAATGTCCTTCAATTAAATGTTTAACTCTCCCAATAAATCTATACCAATGATTCCAGGCAGAAAAGAGTAATATCTGTTCTATTTATTTATTTATAATGTCCGATGGAGTAGTCACCCAATTTTGCATACCTGACAAAGAAAATTGCTGATCATGTATGATATGTCGAATGTCATTCAGACTGTCCAGTTTTTTATACACAATAATTTGGACAGAGCATACAGATATAATACATTTAAAAGTTCTTCTTAGACACCACTCCCAAGGCTGTTGTTAAATATAACATTTTTCCTTTTAGACCAACATCCCTTTATTCCCATAAATAAATACAATGTTACTTGTTCTTTAAAGATGTGCACTTCTATGCTGAGTGGCAGGTGACGTTTTTTTCAAATCACTCTTTTACAACACGTCATGTCACAGGGCTGTGAGGACGGCAGGATCTATTGTGACATTTCCTTTTCAGGCTCCATTTTATCACTCAATTTACACTGTGGTTGGATATGGATAAAATGTTTGAAATGTTCATTTTAGACTTCCCATATGTTGCATCGAAATACACACCACACAACTGAGCATATCGGAATTACAAGGCTATACGCTGAGTTTTCTTCACAGCACTTTCCAACCTTCAGAAATAAATGAAACAAAAAAAATATTTGGATTATTATGATGATTTGAAAAAGCTTGGGTAAATGTATTACACGGTGTTGACACACTGAAATTGCAGGCAAATTTGTGATCAATATACAATGATGACACACACATACACACACCCATGCCTACCGCTAATTTATTGGCTTGAATAATTACTTTGAACTCAAAGGAACAGTGACCTCTAAACAAATTCTGCCTATTTTGGGATGAAGACGCACTTTAAGACGATTCTTCTTTTTGGACCAACGGCAAGTGTAATCTGGATCCTTGATACCTAATTGTGATAATGGTTACATTACAGTATCAGTGCACTGGACACATAAACTTAAAAAAACAATATATGTGTTAAGGTTATTGCTCAGTATCAAAGCAGACCTTAATCTGAAAATAAATCAAGTAAAAACAGTTTTTAAAAAAGCAGCAGCAAATGATCATTTTCCTGAAAACACTGTCAATGGTGAGTTCACATTTTCATAACAGAATTATAGCATATACAATATGTCATCTCTAATGAAATAAGCACAGCAATGCTCATTCCATTGAATCATCCTAAACTATTACAACACTCTTCTTTGTTACTTTCACATTCCTTTAATGCTCATTTCATGTTCCTTTTATGTGCATTCAGGAGCTACCTACATTTGAACATGGAGGGATCAAACAGAGAGGGGAAACCTTTATGATACATACTCTCTCTATCTTAAAGGATCCTTCTGTTTGAGCCAGTCAGGTCATCTCCGACTGGCATTCTGCTGCCATGTGAACGCCGCTCACAGCTCACAATGCCGCTGGCGTGGGCTCCTAAAACATGTAAAACCACAGAGTGTGACGGGGCGAGGGACGAATGCTGAACACCTCATCGACATTCAGTCCACAGTTACCCTGCCGTCCTCCTGTACCCTCCTCACCTGCCGTGTTTACCCACAGGTTACCTCAACCTTCTGGAGGGGACCACTCAAACAATCCAGGCTTCCATGTGGGACATTTGTTTGAGTTCCTCCCATTTGTAATGTGAAAGCAGAATGTGGTAAGTGTTTGCTTAATGGTAATCCTCTTTCTGTGTGTCTATGATTGACTTCACGTTCCAACACACAGATGGTAGCTGAAACACAACCGTGGTGGAAACATGTTTAAAGGTCCTGCATGTAGATACAGTCGGAAATATTGCACCCTCGAAAAGCCTGTGTTGCATCAATAAAAAAGAAAGATCGACTAAAACTATAGACTATATTGTTGAGAAAATGACATCATTGAAACTGCAATGATCAAATACAATGAAATACATGTTATCTTAATTTTCTGTGAAGTTGTCAATTTCAAGTTCCCATTTATAAAACTTCAGAAAAATAAAAATATTACATAAGCAGATGTACTTTGGCTTTCTTCATTTCTTTTGGAAATAACTTTCCATCCTAAAACAGTTTTTCAAATGTAATAAGGACACAGGACATGCAAGAATCAACACTTGTATCAATTTTTCTTGAAACTAACTTTGAACTACTATATTCCTACAAGTTGATCCACCCCTTGACATGGAGAGTCCCATTAATAAAGTCATTACAGGCCGCATCTTTTGATTGTGTCTCTGAGCTTAATTTCCTGCCCCACAATCTGCATTATAATAAATAACCATAGAGAAAAGAAGCGCCAGAACAAAACATTCATAATAAATGAATGAAACCACCTATTAAAGGATGCAAGACACCAAAGGGCTCTCAATGATAGAGCTGCTTCCTGAAGGACTCACAGCCATTGTTGTTTCCTGACCGGAAAGAAACTTTTGCAGAGTTGAAGCTGAGAAACAGGGATGGCCCAAGATAGAGAAACTAGACAGAAAGAGATAGACAGAGATGGAGATTGACAGCGAGAGAAAGCTGTGAGGGAGTAGTAGAGAGAGGGAGAGAGAGGGAGAGAGAGGGAGTGAGGATGGATGAGAGACAGTGACAGACCATATGAGGCTGTTCTGCAGGCGATCACCAGCGACCTCTGTGTGTGTTTGTGAGCATTTGAATGTGTGTGTGTGTGTGTGGTCAGTGTGACTTCACCACCGGGCCACCTGGCTGGCGTAGTCCTCAGTGGTAGAGGCGAGCTCGCTCCCGCCACCTCCCTCGCCGCTGTCCCCGCCGCCCCTCCGGAGCGAGGTCCTGCCCTGTCCCCGCTGCTCCCGGAGCCGGCGGCGCTCCTCGCGCCTCCTCAGGCGCTCCTCCCGGCGCTCGCCCTGCCGGGTGTACTGGAAGCGCCGGAGGAACAGGTCCTTGGCGTACTCGTACAGCTGCACGTCCAGGTAGTTGAGCTCCTCGATGCGGCGGCGGGCGTCCCCGCTCAGGTCCACGTTGGCGGCCCGCGTGCCGTTGATCTGCGTGAAGGCGGCGATGAAGCGCAGGGCGAACGTCCGCTCGAACAGGTACTGCGTCTTGCGCTGGAACTCGGTGAGGCCGTAGAAGGCCATGTTCTTCAGGTTGCTCATGGCGCTGCCCAGCAGGATGTGGTTGCGCTCGCTCTCGTTCATGGAGGACAGGTTGTAGCAGCCCACCAGGCTGAGGTCGGCCAGCATGCGCACCTGCCGGTTGCTGGCCAGGTTGGACGGGCAGTCCATGAACTCGCTCAGGGCGACGCCCGACCAGTCGTCGCCGGCGTAGCACGTGGGCAGCTCGTCCTGGGTGGGCGCGCGGCCGTCGCACATGTGCAGCGAGGTCTTCCAGGTGGCGCCGCGCTGCACGTGCTTCCACTCGCTGAGGTAGCGGGAGACCGGGTCCCTCAGCATGGTGATGTAGTAGAAGTTCCTGCAGCCAAGACAAACACAGGGGGGGGGGGCAGAGAGAGCGGTGAGCACATCTGGGTCGCCCAGGCGAGCCTCGCGGCGCGGCGACCAGTTGGCGTCTCTACGGGAATGGCGTGTCGCGCCTCAAGGTCGGATGCTAGTTTTCGATCAGACCCGAAAAGAGATTGTCTGCGATAGGTCTTGTTTTTTTTATTACCCCGTTACATGAATGTGATTTATCGCGTTGGTAGGCCGCAGTCAGAGGAATGGGGGTTTTAGGAGTCCTCTGAGGTGATACTATTTGTTCGTACTTTGACAACAATTCATGAGCATGTGTTGTCATTGGGAAGAGCCTGAAGCACCGACCTGGTTCGTCAATGTTGCGCATAAAGCATATCAGATCCATTCCTCAATGTCCAGGTTTATTTGAATGAGGATGAAGTGTTTGTGATAAGAGTTTTGTACTCATAAACAAATGCTTTCCCCATGACTTCCACTGAGATTGACATTGAAAAGTTCTATTATTACTTGGATGCAGAAGATCTTCTAAATAAATATTATTTCTATACACATCACCGCCTCTCCTGTAGAGAATCTCCTCAAACCATGCAGGTCAGTCGCTGGAAGAACAATAAACAGAGAGAAAACCCCGTCTCGTGTTGTGGAGGAAATACTACATCTGATCCAAATGACAACTCATAAGTGTTACCTGTAATAACATGTTGTTATTAACGCATGACAAAGGCAGCTGTAAAGACACCTTCCACAGGATTTCTTTCAACTTCAAGAAAAAACATCTGAGTCTAAAAACGTCCAGGCAAACAACGACAGAAAGAGAACCCAGTGCTGGGCGGGGCTGAGTCGGCCGGCCTCAGAGGTGATGTCCTCTGAGTGCCGGAGAATATTTAATGGGGTTCTAATCGGATGTGACCCGGGGGGAACAGAATGGCCGGATAAAGGGTGATGTGCCGCTGAGACTTCACACTGACTCCAAAGCAGCTTTTTAGGTACTCTATAAATGCACACACAGACACACAGAATCACACACACACTCATACAGGTAAATAGCATGAACATAGGTAGACACACACACACGTACACTCTGGTTGCAGGACTGTTACTTTTGGGGACTGTAAAGTACTCTCTAGTCTAGTCACTGATTCCAAGGATTCTGGGAAAGGTGTATTGTACCTAGAATTCTGCTCAAACCAAAATTATATTTATAGGACCAGTCGGTTAAATGTTTTTTTCAAGAATTCACATGAAGGATTACACATGTGTCAGTCATGGACTCGATATCCAGCAAAGATTGCCAAAACAAAGGCAAATGGCGCCTTTACATGACAGGATAAAATTATTAAAGGCACTTGTCTTCTAGGTATTATTCACCAGCAACGAGGCAATCGATAACGTGTCGTACGCAAAATGTTATACGCAAAATCATCCGCCGTGTTGTACAAAACAAAAATGCTTCAGAAGACGACGAGGCGTGCCACACTGTAGGCATGAAGGGGTACAGTGGGGTACAGTCCGTGGGAGGAGTGAGGAGCTGAGCCCCCTTCTGCGCTCCCCAACCCGTGGAGGAAACGACAACGTGTCAGGCAGTAAGCTGTGATTACAACCCCGCTGGCCTCATCCACATCCTGACTGTTCTCCAGCTCCTAGAGCAGTCCGCCCCGGCCCGGGCAACACACAGACACGTCCTCATTAGTCTCGGGGACATAAATGCACGCAGCGATTGTCGCCTGAGCACGCCAACACGCTCAGAGGTCATCCATGTGCACCATCAGTGTCACGGAGCATCAGCATCAAAGTGGCCACATCTCTTCCACCGAGGGTGTGTGGAGACTAGCCCAGCGTGCCCCAGATGGACATCAGACTGGAGGTTGAATGAGCCCGGCCAGCTACCTCCCTCTGTCCCCATATTCATCCCCGAAGCCTGTTTTAATAATCGCTACATGGAGTCATCAACAAGACGTGCGGGCGGTTGCCATCTTGAATTCTCTGAGACAAATGCACAGATAAAATGCGTGTGTTTCCCCCTGTTTGTTTGTGCTGTCCATTGGAATTCACTATTTCATTGTATGTATAGAGATACAAGTGAAGAGACAACAGACGAGTGAATGGAAAATATGAAAAATATTCAACACCAACCCATTCTCACCCTCCTGTCAACTGTTTTATGAAGCTATCATAGCATTTCTCTTAGCTTTTCAATAACAGTACTTCACAGCTCAATAGTCTCCTCCTTAGCCCCTACGCATATATGCCAGTTCCATGTTAGCAGTGTCTAATGAGAAAGCCCTTGACAAAGCTCCTGCCAACAAACCACAACCAACCAAGTCCAGGAAGCAATTTTTGGCCAACAGTCAGGTCAGGGTGCCATGGGAGCAAAGCAAACAAGTTCAACTCAGACTTCTTCGTGATTATCACCCAATGTTTTGTTTTCGAGATTGGGTAAACCGAGAATGGACAAGATATATCATTTGTAATCCATCTTTAAAGCCACCACAAGACGGTCACCTCTGTCAACAGTTTTCAACCGACCTAAAATGTTTGAGTTGAGAGGCCTGCTTAACCTCAGTTAATGATGGATCAATAATGCATGTGAAGAATATTGCATCTCAGTCAGCCTCAGAATGCTCACCTGAGAAGCAGGAGCACACCTCAACTGGAGCGGAGACTAACAACGGGTCATTAACATGGAAGAGGAGCATAAGAGCATATGGAGGGGAATAAAGCTCAGAGGAAGCAGTGCTGCTCAGAGTAAATTCATGTTTAAACTTTTATTGGCACCGGGCAAACCAGCTAACTGAAGAACTCATATTCATTGAATCTAAAAAGCATTAAAGCGCCTTGTCTGATAAACAGTTCTGATTTGTCTTTCTAGTACTTTAACCACAGTCACTACCAAAAAACAATATGCTTGGATTTATATATGGTGTCAACTTAAGATACTGTTTGATAGTGTTGTTCAAGGACGTATAGTGGCGAACTTTATCACGTTTAGTTTTACAGGACAATCATTTCAGTGATTGTTACCGCATCAGACATTTGGCAGTTGTTCAAAAGTCTCTGAAACCAACCAAGTACCACTATAATGCAGGATTCTTTCCCCAAAACCAGGCTAAACGCGGCATCAAAAACAATTGGCGACCCAAAGACCAGCACAGCGCTGCAGGAAGACCGGCACTGACCTGCTCCTTGTCTCTCTCCACCACCTCCACCTTTCCCCCTCATAAGGACCCATCTGAGCAGACGGAGTGCTGCTATTCAGCTCGATAGCCAACAGGCTTTTCATTGCCCGTAATTAACCTCAATGACAAGATTCCAGCCTGCTGCCCCACTGTGATTGCATACCACTTAAAAGGACAGAACACAGTACATTCATCACCAGCTCATCCTCATTTTCAATAGGTTGGTTGAACGGGCTTCAACTGGAATCAGTGAAATGTGAGCCGAATGCTGTTGCTGATTGACGCATGGATGTAGATTGGCCAACCATAGGGGAGAACCAACCAGACGACATATCCGTCTAACATTCTGTACAGAAATTTGTTCTAAACCGCTTTGCACCAATTTGTGTGAAGACATTGTCTCATATCTTTCCAATGGATTCTCCACCAACCCGCTACCCTTCTCCGGCTGTTGTATATCTGGTTGTAGGTAATTTAGAATAGCTCTGATTGCATTGTTTCCAGCCAGCTGCTGCAGTATGTTTGAAATAGACAGGGAATGTGTTGAGTGTGTGAAATCTAATTTCCGGTGGTACGACTTATTAAACTTGCAGGACACATGTTTCTGTCCTACATCATGTAATAGAAAATATTATGCAACTAATGCCGGTGGCCTTTGCATGAGATGATTTTAGACAGGTGTGCTTGTGTTTCATCTTGGACCTGGCAAAGCCTCAAACCTACAACTTTCTTCTTCTGAAGCTTGCTCACAGATGTGGCATTTTGAGCCCAGAAGTTCCCAGTCCATTTCTGCAGGGTTACAATGATATGTGCTGCTACCTTTCATCTAAAGGATATCACTGCTAATTAAAGACATGTATCACAGCAAAAATGAAATAAAGCGTGAACATTTCAAGGCTTTAAATTATGTGAACATAATATTTGTCTGTCCCTTTTTGACAGGATTTAAAAGATATCCAGTATACTCTATAGCCATCTTTAAGTATTTATCCGAGATTATATTTGAGAAACATTGCAGTCATTGGAGCAGAAGTCTCTGTCTGAACTTGACATTTTACGCAAACGCCTGATGTCCATTGTCCTTCCCTCTTGTCAATAATAGTCCTGACAAGCTTGACTTTACTCATACCAATCAATAACACTATCCACAAGGAAAAACATATTACAGTCAGAGCTAACTGTTTCAGTTTCTAATGCTTCAATGTCAAATATCCATCATGTTTTGAACCAGATGAGATGTTCCTGGAGATCACACCTCGCTTGACTCCTGCCTTCCCCTGGCTCCACTCTGCTTCTGCTTCATGTCCTGCAGACATCAGCCCTCCCTCAAGGTTCTAAGATTTCCCCAAAAGGTTGTCAGATTAATCACACTTTCATGACTAAAGTTGTCTATTTCTCCCAGTAGCTCCATCACTACACTCTAAAAATAAAAAGGTGCATGGAGTATTCTAGACTTGACAACTAGGGGGGATACGTTCTTCAAGGATTTATGTCAAAGCATACTGTACATACTTGATGTATATGAAAAGCCATATGAACAACCTACCCACTCAAATGTATACGGGTTCCTCCACAGTTTCAATGCAAAGAACCCCTAAAGGACCCCCCAAAACCTTATTCATTTTAGATTGTACACCACCTTTAATCTTTATTATTCTACCTTCACTACACTAACTTTAATATATCTGGATAAGCACCTCTAATGTGGCAGTCCTTCTACCTGTAATATATCTGTCAGTCTACATGTACTACAGCACCTCTAATGTCGCAATCCGCTACCTTTAATATATCTGTCAGTCTACATGAACTACACCACCTCCAATGTGGCAGTCCGCTACCTTTATTTGTAATTCCCAATGGCTTTTTTATCACGATCAAGATTTATTTAACAGCATGTCTACTTTCATAAATTCAAGAGTTGGTAATTTCATGGTGTACTTCATATTTCCATGGTCAATTTCAAAATATCATGTACTTTATCATGATAAAAAGGCATATGTCAATCAATGCAAGTGTGTGGTCTTTTGCCACTTGCATCACATTGCTGGTATGCAAAAATAGGATTATGCAACAATCACAGATGTGCTTGAGGATAAATTTTTTGAAAATTGGTATGGAGACCGTTCTGGCAGAATTACTGTTATTATGTGCAAAATCCAGTAAATGGCAATCGAAAGGCTAAAACCAACCAAAATGACCATAGTCACCCGCAGTGACTTAAATAAGACTGGATTCCGAGGCTTCATCCCAGATTCTATTACCGTTATGCTAGCAGCAGGATATTGTGCCACATAAATAATTGATTTATTGAAAGAATTGTTTAATAAAATATTTATTTACTTCTTTTAGATTAGATTTTGTCCTCCATAATAATTGGGTCCCACCACAGTTTCAATTTAAAGAACGTCTGAAAGATCGTGCCAGAATGGTTTAAAAGACACAATTGCTGTAAGAGATATTTGCAGTACGGTTGACTAAAAGGAAGCAAAGCTCCAGCAGATAGTTTAATTTCATCGGGACAAACAAATGTAGTCCACTATACTCTATGCTTTTCCAGTGATTGCAGCTTGTTCTACCAGAAATCAATATAAGGGAGAATGCGATCCAGTGGATGCTGTTCCAGAAGAGAAGAAATCAATTTCCAAAAAACTAAATGTCCAGATGGTTTAGGACATTGTATTAGTTATATTATACAGCCTGCAGTAAGTTGATCAATTACTATTTATTATTCATATTAGCAATTTTTGTATGAGCTCGTTTTAAAATTGCAACAGAAACAGAAGCTAATTTGGGTTCTATTCTTAAATTACAACCTAGTGAATGCCCACAAGCAGAGTAGCGCAGACACAAAGACAAGGCATCTTAGACAGGCAACACTTCCATAAAGCTACAATAATGTACAAATCTCCTCATTGAACCCCATCCACACCTTCTGTGTGTCGGTAGTCCCTTATCCCGACAGCGCCAGGCTCTTTATCTCTTTACACCCTAACGTGATCTGAGTAGCATGTACTGTATGTAAGTAGCAAATCATCTCAGGACCTTAGCCTGGCAACAGCGGGACATTATGGAGATATGGGTCTGCCGCTAGTGTAGCCCCAGGCTAAGATGCTACCTCGCTCAGCCTCAAGAGCACTTATCTGCCTCAGCCTGCAAACAACACTGCAATCCAAACACAGTGTTCACAACAGAGAGCACTGTGCACAGTAAACTGCAGGTGATCTACGTAGAAGCATTAGGGAGACGCACAGAGCTTGTTGTGTCCTGTTTGTTCCACCATTGTCACGGTCGACAACAAAAGGGACAATATCACTTCAGAGAAATCATTAAGGTAAACGTATTTATTAGAAGAAGTCTGAGAAGCGTCGTGTCTTCGCCGGTGTAGCTGCGAGGAGTCAGGCTTGTGCATGTGTTCGTCTACTGTCGCTGTAAGGGGCAACACAACAGGGGTACGTCTTCCTTGCCCTGCTTGAGTCACCTCGAAAGGGATTGCTTGGCGTGATGTCAAGAAATGATTTCAGTATTAATGTAGCCTTGTAGCCTGCAGTAATTCACCATAAATACCTGCCTCCTGCTCTTCTTCACGCTGTAGGTCCCATCTCAGATGAATCTGCGGTTCGGCTTTAATGGGTGCGTGTTATTTCGCTGAAAATGTGACTTGGTCCACCATTATTGGTGACCTTCAATGGCACTGTCATATTCTTGTCTTAGCTGGCCCATGAGCTTATTAACGGTGTTACAATGAAACATTCTGCCACACATTACAACAAGAATATCCTCACTTCTGTAGGTATTTTCATCTAAATCTGGGATGACCCCTAATGTTTTCAACTGCTATTTACGGCAGGTGGGATGACAGATATCCCATCTATTTCAGTATGTCCATTTTGATCTTCTACTGACGCATAGTACGATTAGTGCCAGTGGCATAATCACTTCCACTCCCAAAGAGAACACACACACACCTAAAGGGAACACACACACTCCTTAAGAGAACACACACTCCCTACCTCCACAGAAGATGCCATTTCCATTGCTATTCACAGGCAGCAAGCCTAGAGAAGAGAAACACCAACATGAAAATGCTCTACAGTCATTGTGGTTCAGGATTTAACAGTATTGTTCCCTCCAACCTTGTCCCCTCGGGGCAGTTGGCCCAAACAGTTCCCTGTTCCATTTAATATCAGAGTTCCTGATGGTCAGACCTCAGGCTGTGACAACTGGAAACAATACCTCCTCTCCACTGACTCCACATTTTGGGGACCCTCAGGGGTGTTTCCTCAGCCCCATACTTTACCCCTGTTCATCATTACTGCCTCTGCATGATTCCGCCTCTGTTATTACATGTGCTGATGACATCACAATCGTAGGCCTGATAACCGGCAATGTTGAGTCAGCCTACCGGAGGTCGGCAAGCTGCTGGATCAAAACTTCTCCTTCAATGTCAGTAAAACAAAAGGGATGATTGTTCAATTTAGAAAGCAGAGGATGGAAGATACTCTGATGGACTTTAAATGGGGTTGCTTTAGAGAGAATACGCAGTTTTGAGTCCCATGACAGTCATATTACCGAAAGCTTGTCATGGACCATCAAATCTATCAATCTTGCTAAGAGGACGCAACAGCGACTTCCTAAGGCGACTAAAGAAATTTGTTGTGCAACCCTGGGTCCTCTCCAAATACTACAGCAGCACCATGGAAACTGCTCCACACAACTGCCCAGTTCAACACAGGTAGTTAAGTCAGTCTAATTCACCACTGGTAGTTAGATCAGTCCAGTTCTTCACTGGTAGTTACGTCAGCCCAGTTCATCACAGGTAGTTAAGTCATTCCAGTTCATCACAGGTAGTTTAGTCATTCCGGTTCATCACAGGTAGTTAAGTCATGCCAGTTCATCACAGGTAGTTAAGTCATTCCAGTTCATCACAGGTAGTGAAGTCATTCCAGTTCATCACAGGTAGTTAAGTCATTCCCGTTCATCACTGGTAGTTAAGTCAGTCCAGTTTATCACTTGTAGTTAAGTCAGTCCAGTTCATCACTGGTAGTTAAGTCAGTCCAGTTTATCACTGGTAGTTAAGTCAGTCCAGTTTATCACTGGTAGTTAAGTCAGACCTGTTTATTACTGGTAGTATAGTCAATCCAGTTCATCACTGGTAGTTAAGTCAGTCTAGTTCATCACTGGTAGTTAAGTCAGTCTAGTTCATCACTGGTAGTTAAATCAGTCCCGTTCATCCCCGATTATGAAACACCCACATTCTTGCCACATGCAGATTTCACCATCCCCGCCAGTTCAGTTTCTGTTCCACCCTTATCAATATTCACATCACTATACTTATTAGTATTGTAGCTCTATAATTATTTATGAACTCTATCACGCATATTACTGTTGAATATTGTAATGGAACAGTCAAGTAAGAATTGAGGATAATGGTCCATACCTTGTGTATCCTGTTCAAATGACAAATACAATTTGACACTTGAAACACACACACACAGTGGAAACTGCAGCCAGAGAAAACAATGCAATCAGAGCAATCAATGCAATAACGTCACAGGCTTTGGAGGAAGTTTCAATCTCCAATCCCCAGAGACAGTAAGAAATAGGGTTCCCAGCGAAGTGTGCCCCAACAGGAGCAGCCCCGTTTCAGCCCGAGGAGTTGCCAAGGACAGATGTTTCAGGCTTTGCTTTTTCTCGTGTTGAGGAAGATCAAAATTGCTGGCCAATAGCAAAAGAGTAGCCTGGACTGTAGTATCTTAAGGATAATATCGACTGTGAGGGAAGACAACCACATCTGTTGATTTGTCTTATGATACACATGATGCCAGATGGTAGCAAATGCACTCCGCACACATTCTGTTCCAGCGTCTCATCATTGTACAGGTATATGAATGTATTAGCGATGACATAGTAACCCTCTGACAAAAAATACTTGACAACATTGCCCTAACACTCCCTAAATCTCCTCAGTAATGTATCAGTGACTGTCAATTTGGGCTTGATTACCCTCAGAACTTCATAAAGGAGAAACAGCAACGATCCCCCTGTACGTATTACCCGGCATCATTACAGTTTAAGCACCAGTGACTCCTCCTGTGGTTATTAAAGATATTAGAAATAAACAGAGGATGGGGATATGAGACATTACCTAGTCATTAGAGCGTACAGCAGAAGGGCAGCCTTTCACTCATGCCGTACTCTTTAATCAATGTTTGAGAATGTAGTCAGCTCATCACTAGAACGTCATTATGCCTATGGTCATGAGGAGGTAGGGGTTATCTGAGACATATATACTGTATTTAGCCGGGGGTGTATTAGGGAGTCATTACAGAAACAGGGAGGCTGGACTGTTGCAAATAGATCCATGTTGCTATGATACAAGCAAAGTGAAACCAAGCTGTCTCCAGTCCTGGTTGTCTTCAATAAACTGGGTAAATCTGTGTGTTATTTGTTCTCTCAGACACACACGTTATGATACAAGCACATAGTCAGAGCTGGACATAGCCTTTTGGGGGCCCAGGTAAAATGATATAGATCAGGGGTCTCAAACCGGTTCCACGGAGGGCCGAGTGTCTGCAGGTTTTCACTCTCACCTTGTACTTGATTGATTAATTATGTCACTGATTGTTTAGGTCTACGCTCATCTGGTTATTTAGGTCTGAACCTGGAACTAATTTACAGGAAAAAACTAAAACCTGCAGACACTCTGCCCTCCGTGGAACCGGTTGGAGACCCCTGATATAGATGTTTCTTGGGTGGAGAGAACATGTTGTTATTTTGAACAGAATCATGCACCCATGCATTATTAACATTTCAAAGCCTTCTTTTATTTGTGATTATGGCCTTGCACATCGAGGCAATTTGTTTTGCTTCTCATCACACCGCTGACTAAACCCGGAGGCTTTTGTGAAACGTACACACAAGGAGCCCTTGACATTCATAGTCCAGTTCCAACCCCTCATCAGAGCTCAATGAGGCAAGACAACCCTGTCCAACATCCCAACCACCCACCCCAGGCAGTGAAGGAGAAGTTCACACTGGCCTCCAGCATTGTCCTGTGCAAGCTGAAGTTTCCAACTCCTGATGGCAATGACACTGCCATACTGCGAGGCAGTGCACCATAGAAGAGCTGTGACTGTTTTGTCTGGAATGTATTGGAAGTTTGTATTGGCACGACATTCATGACAAAAATCCTTTAACAAATTGGTCCAAATAAATGTTTTGCCACCCTATTTTCCAGGGCGAGCGCAAGCCTGGTGCCCTTATACGGGTGAGCGGTAGCGTTGTGTGGCTTTGCTGGTGTTGTACCAGTTTGTACCAATTTGTTATGTTGGTCATTACCTGTCTATTAGTTTCCACAGGCCAAAACAAATCTGAAATTGTTAATGCAAATCGAATAACTTTGCACACTGGCTGCTAACATATGTTTTTTTTTTTTTTACGCACAGACGTAACATCCAGAGAAAGACTAGGACACAGAGTATATTATTGTATTCTTTTTATTTACTAACAACTAATAAAACAATAATAAGTTAGTAAGGATATAGCTTGCCTCATTGTGCATAACAGAAGATCTGGAGTAAGATTAATGTTATGTTATGAACCAGATCTAGTGTGAAGGTAGTTTGCATATTAACAATATATATTTAAGAGCTTAAAAGGAAAGGACACTCCCTTCCATTCTTATCCAATAAGCAATAGCAGTTTACAGAAACATTTATGATTAAGGGCACAACAACCAATTTTTCCCCTTATCTTCTCCAACCATTAAGATTAATTTTCATAATCAGCATGCTGGATAACTAATCCCTCCTCCATCCCTCCAAGATGGATGATTCCTGCAACATATAAAAACAGAATTGAGAATTGAGTGTGTATTGAGTACAAATACAATTTGTAAAATTTTATTTCAAATTACTGTTGATTCAGCGCAGAGGAGGCTACAGATTTGGTGCCAGGCATTCATTTGAAAAACAATCCTTTTGGCCTTTGAACTTCACATGTATTGTTGTATAGTGTGATAAGCAGAATTCAATATCTTTCTAATGCAAGAACACTATGGCCCTCTTCCCTTAACAATTTCAACCCTGTGGCACTGAGCCTGTGTCAAATATGTTCAACTCATGGACCTTTATATTAAATAATACAGAATACAACATTTAGGCTATATGCATTAGGCTTGCGGACGCATGCATGACATCCTAGGGATTTTAGTAGGATATTAACATTGCCCTACCTGGGCATATGTTATTCAGCAGGCCTTGTGAAAGCAGAGGACTGTAAAAACAATTATCCCCTTGCAACATGCGAATGCCACAGTGTGTGGATTTATGACTGTGCAACATTCCCTCTTGAAATGATGCTCCTAGTCAGAGACGCATTTTACCCCTAGTTGAGTGCAATAACTGTTTAAATATGTAATCGGGTTCTCTGTCATTTGGGACACGGCATCATGGAATGACTTCCATCGTGTTTTTGAGAACGCCAAGGGTTTTCTGCTACTCACGTTCAGAATCCAAGGAGAAAGGGCTAGCTTTGTGAATATTGCTCAATGTCAAAGATGTCTCCACATCACAGCTTGATATTTGGTACAGTATAGTGTGTAGAATGGGCAGCTCCGGTGTAGAAATTGCTAATCAAACTTGGATGTAGAGAGCTTTTTGTTGAACATCTGTAAATGTCACACCTTCCAAATCCTCTTCTTCAGAGTATGATGCAGGCTGGTACATTTGAAAAACTTCACAAAATTGGACTCATTGTCAATGACAGTTACAGTTATGTGTTGTGAGAGCAAAATAATTTAAATACTTTCTTTAACTATTGCAACTGGTATTGGTTACTCAACAGGTGAGTTTCTTTTAAACATTTGCATGTAACTGCTGCTTTTCCGTATATCATAATGTTTTGAGCTTACACAAAAATTGTTAAACCAAACTTTAAATTGAGTGAAGACAAAAAAAAATAGAAATTATATTTTAATAACATGCGTGCCACCACTATTGTCACCACAAAACATATGATTGACAAAATCAAATTGATCTATACTCCGATTAAGATTTTACTTTTTAAAGTTAGGGTCTCTTTAGTCATCAATTACATCTTGTTTCTTTGGGGTATGAATATGAGATGACACAGAGGTAGGTTTGGCATGATCATGCATAAAATAACCTAATCCCCATGAATTAACCTTATGGTGGTGGATCTGTCATGTTGTGGGCTGTTTTAGTTTTTAGGATACATGGCAACATGGACTCGATTTCGACAACATGGACTTAAATACCAGGAGATTCTAAGCCAAAACCTCTTTGCCTCTTTCAGTAGGACAATGATCCAAGGAATACCTACAAGTCCACATTACGATTGTTCGCTTACCATGGAATCAAGCCTTTGCGATGACCATCACAGTCCCTTGAGCAATATCCCATTAAAACATGTGGGTGGGTTGAGTCAACATGCACTGTGAAGGAGGGTTTCTGTTGGGACGAATGCCGTCAAATCCCTTCTCCATTATTGAAGATGATTCAGACTTGGTATTTTGAGAGAGGTGGTAATACCACATTGGTAATACCACCTGCAGGATCTGCTAGAAACATCTGAATTCCACACTACACGTTATATACAGACTTGGTCAAACCAATTTGATGGTACCCTTACAGCTCATTGAAATAATGCTTAATTCCTCCTGAAAAGTGATGATTAAAAGATACTGTATCATGTGTACTTGCATGCCTTTTGTGCTGTATGTCATAGAATAAAGCAAGGTGAGCTGTGAAAAAAAGATGAATTGTTGCTTATTTTACAAAAAATATTTTAAAATGGCCTGTAAACATTTGTTGGTACCCCTTAGAGAAGATAATACATAATTGGATTATAGTAATATTCTAACCCTCCTGTTTTGATGCGGGTCAAACTGATCCGTTTAAAACTAAAAAAATACAGGAAAAATATTTGTTAAGATTATTTGGCCATTAAAAATATTTTCTTCCGGGCTCAATTAGTGTAATGAACATCTAAATAATAATAAAACATTTATATTATACAGGGACAGAAATACCAAATTTGTTCCTGGACCCCAACTACACCCCAACTACACCCCAACTACACCCCTACTCGCACTTTCTGACACTTGTGACCCCACATTGAGACAAGCCAGCACATGCCAAGAACCCCAGCCGCTGTAGCCGTGGTGTGGAGGATCAATGCCTGTGTGTGTGTGTGTGTGTGTGTGTAAATGCAAATCAAGATGCGCAGAAAGACAAACTTCAATACTGTTCAAACTAAGTCATCTTCATCTTCCTAGGTTTGTGATGGGTTGAAAAAAAGATGCAAAAAGGCGCACAAAAAATGTATGGTGGCATCCTGACACTCATTTGCTTCATAAACACACACACTTTTCCTTTCCTTCCTTCAATATAATGCATATTTTCAAAGTATATTTTCATTTCAATATAATGAGCTCCATGTCACAAAGCTCTGTCTCAGTTGCAGGTCAGATGATCCAAAACACACAGCTAAAAGCTCACAGACTTCTACGAGTCATGAATTGAATCCTATTGATAATCTATGAAAAGAGCTGAAACTTGCAGTCTGGCAAAGGCACCCATTAAAACTCTAAACAGCTGGAGCAGTTTTCCCAGAAAAACTGGGACAAAAATCCTGTTTACAGGTGCAGAGGTCTCATTACCACTTTGTGTTTACTGTCATGCACCAATACACCAAAGCAAACGTCTTGTATGGGTAAACCTACTTGGCAATAAAGCTGATTTGCTATATTATTTACAATATTCTGTTGAACAGGAAATAGAAAGCAAAGCCTGATTTCTATTAAATATAGAATAAACAATGGTGGATGACAATGACTTTTGTCACTTTCAATATATTTCATAGAAAATTGTGCATTCTTCGTTTTTATTGGTGTGGGTAATAACACATTGACCCCGTCTGTAACATGACCTAGGTCAGGGTTCATCAACTCTGGACCTCAAAGCCACTTCCACTCAATTTGTTCATTGCAACCCTCTGATCAGGGACTTATTTAGACCTGAGACACCAGGTGAATCCAATTAACGATGAGGTAGAACCAAACATTAGCAGGGTCCAGGGCATGCTTTACACCACTCCAGCACTCCTCCAGGGTCCAGGTCATGCTTTACACCACTCTAGCACTCCTCCAGGGTCCAGGTCATGCTTTACACCACTCCAGGGTCCAGTGCATGCTTTACACTACTCCAGGGTCCAGTGCATGCTTTACACCACTCCAGGGTCCAGGGAATGCTTTACACAACTCCAGCACTCCTCTAGGGTCCAGGTCATGCTTTACACCACTCCAGGGTCCAGGGCATGCTTTACACCACTCCAGGGTCCAGGGCATGCTTTACACCACTCCAGGGTCCAGGGAATGCTTTACACAACTCCAGCACTCCTCTAGGGTCCAGGTCATGCTTTACACCACTCCAGGGTCCAGGGCATGCTTTACACCATTCCAGGGTCCAGGGCATGTTTTACACCACTCCAGCACTCCTCCAGGGTCCAGGTCATGCTTTACACCATTCCAGGGTCCAGGGCATACTTTACACAACTCCAGGGTCCAGTGCATGCTTTACACCACTCCAGGGTCCAGGGAATGCTTTACACAACTCCAGCACTCCTCCAGGGTCCAGGTCATGCTTTTACACCACTCCAGTGTCCAGGGCATTCTTTACACCCCTCCAGCCACCGCTTGGCATAGCGCATGTTTATGTGTGGCTTGCGTGCAGCTGTTCTGCCATGGAAACCCATTTTGTGATACTCCCAATGGACAGTTACTGTGCTGATGTTGCATCTAGAGGCTGTTTTTGGTGTGTGTGATGGGATTATAGGTGATTTCTGCCCCCTACACACTTCAGCATTCGGTGGTCCCGCTCTGTGAGTTTGCATGGTCTACCACTTTGTGGCTGGGCTGTTGTTACGCTTTCATTTCACAATTATAGATAGCACTTACAGTACACTGGGGCACATCTAGTAGAGCAGAAACTCAACTTACTTGTGGCAAAGGTGGCATCCTATGAGTGCCACGTTTACAGTCCCTGAGATCTTCAGTATGACCCATTGTCCTGGCAATGTTTGATTTTATGGTTATTAATGCGTATTTCCTGCACTTCATTTTCCTATGACTTATGATATGGCTTATCCAAGTGAAAATGACTAACACCCTGAAAACAAACAGCCATGCTTGTGTCCAAGTTCAGCCGAGTGTACCAGCTGATCTTGCCTGTTTCCACGAGACGTGAGCAGCAGATGAAATGCAAAAAAGAACCTTGTGAAATTTGTCCTGGAGTGAAGCTCTTTTTGAGGATCCATCCAGAAATGCTGAGACCATGATTGCTTTTACTAAGTGGTTATAGAATAATCTTTTCTTGTTCATCTTTCAATGACCTACACTGTAATGAATGCACACAGAGAAGGATGGCCGGATCCAAGCACAGAGCGCAGGAAGTTTATTTGGACAGTACAACGATAAATCATGGGACAGGCTGGCACCAAGTCAAAGGGAAAGCAGAAGGTTGATAACTGGGTATCAAGGTAGAGAAAAGGCTGAAGAAAAGAAGAGGATAATACAGAGATGAGGTCAGGCAGGCATAGGTCAGGATACAGAGAGAGACTTTCAACTTATCTAAAAATATACTGGACAAACAAGGTTATTAGAGTTGCAAATCACACTAACAAGACCTCACAAGGACAGGGTGTGAATGACCAGGCTTAAATAGAGGCTGTCAGGTGAAGAGCGAGACCACAGGTGAGTGGTATGAGATGATTACTACTCAGGGGATTTGGATCTGCTGTGAGGGGTGCGTTCAAGGGATTGGGTGAATGGGGTGTGTTTCCCAGCAGGGTGGGAAGGTCGAGGATGAGTGGTGGAAGCCGATTTTACATACATGGGTTAGAATTCCTGGGAAAACCAATATAACAAGTGTAGCTGATATGGAAAATTGATTGTCAGTGACTGACATGACCAGACAAAAACTGCTGATGCACAACCAGCTTTCTAAATTCTAGGTGCTGTACTGTACTGTTTAATCTCCCTAGGAAATTGAGTATGACTGATTGAGTATAATGTTTGGATTGGAGGCCCCTTCGTGGCCATGCAAGCACTGATAAAATAAACCAAAGCAATGACTCTGCGGAATACAGATTCTTTAACCATGCACACTATTCTGGAAGCTGCAAAGTTTGACTCATAAAGAATGAAGACCTTTAATTACTTATTTAATTCCATGAAAATCTTTTTCTGCATCTGAATGTTCCATAAAATATCCAATCTTTTGCAAACATATTTCACTTTGTCATGTGGGGCTTACTGAGCAGCAGGGAACATGTGGTGGTATGCATGCTATTTATGAAGCAGAAGTCTGCAAGATACATTTTTGCAAAAATGGCATGCATATGAAGGCATTTTAGCTCCTCTGTTAAAAAGACACAAATGCTTTAGAACCTAATTTCCTCTTGCAACTATATGACTGAACCTTCTGTGTTGGTTTTACCGACACAGACTAAGACTAGTCTCAGATAAAAAAAAAGGTTGTTTTTTTAACTGAACTCCAATGAACTTGAATGAAGGCATTGTGTCTTTAGAATATTTTAATAAAACTGGAAGTATTGTTATTGGACAAGACTCATTGCCAATTTAGATAGAAAGTAAGCGTGTGCAACCTTCTGGAATAACAACTTCAGTGGCAAACCTCTGCTTAATTTGATCTGTTCCATGTATTGTCATTTCTACAGTTCCTCTTATGTATTTATACTTCATTCTGACTCATGAGAGCTGATCATTTACAGTCTTGAGAGATTACGTTCATTTGATTTCCATCATTTTCTCTGTCATTTCTGCAGAGATCTTTCACCATGGCCTCAGGAAGTGACCCCCAACAGATGTAGGATTTAACCCTTAAGCAGAGTGGTACACTGTTGTTCTTTATCTAATCCACAACAACCCCCAGTTTCACCCTGAATGTGTTCTCTGCTTACACATCACAAACTTAGCCAGTGAAGCATTTGCTAAAAGTAGATGTTGTAGGATGGAAGGATCCAATCTTAGCACTCCAGAAAAATTGCTGAATGAGCTTTATCGTGTGGGTTCCTTTAGTGTATGCTGCAGTTCTGCAGTCATTAATGTAATGGAGGAAATATAATGTATACAGAGGTTTGGCCGCACCACATTTTTAGTCAGCTATCATACCCAGTTGAATTCTCTCTTTCAGTACAGGACAAGGAGAGCATCTTTTTTGACAGTAGCAATGTAATCTGAAAGGAGACTTGTCATCAGTCTAAATAACCTTAAGGCTGCATTGTCCGTGTCACTCTGCATGACTTTTGAATTTAAATCATTACTTAGAGAACAGTCCCCCTTAAGGTTGGACTCAATGGTCGGTGAACATTCTGAACCTCAGCCTCCTGCAGAACCTCCAAGCACACGGGGATAACCTAATTAATTATAAAGCTTTTGTTTGTATTGTATCTGATTCTGGCAAGAAACAAATGCAGGTTGTTGTAAGACTACAGGGTTAGGGTTAACCAATGACCAATAACAACTGGTGCTCTGTGCACCTCGCAATTCATGATGTGAGTGAGGGGGCAACTGCTGTTTTGTCCCTCTACATCTGTGCCACTTCTCCCCCCTCCTCGCCCTTCCTTCAGACAAGATGAACACGGGACGGGAGACATGCATTATTTGTACCGGTATCGCTATCTAATGGTGTCTGTGCTCCCCCTGGCAGTCCATAATGGAGTGTCTTCTGAGTTTCTCTGAATCTTGTTCAGCTTTCTGATGATGACGGAATGGGGACAGTGTGTCACATGGGAAGAGAGGAGGGAAACGAAGGGCCCTTTCATTTGGTTGTCAGGGAGCTGGCATAGACACCACTTGACATGTTGCGCACGCTGAAAGTGCATTGACTGACAGATAAAAACAAGGTGAAAAACCTACCTTCAGCTCATAGGGCAGCCTCAATCCCCTTCCATCTTGGTGGGGAATCTCAGTGTAGAGAAGTGGCCGACTGAATGCCTCAACTAGGCTTGTGCATACATAACATTGCTTAAGGTATGGAAAGACAAACTTTGGGAACCTATTTACGGTAAAACATTTTGTGTTTTATCTGCTCAGAAATAAAGCATCTTCAGAAAAAATTGGGAGTAGACAATAATGGGACTGCTTGAGATTGAAAATGATGTTCTAATGAATGGCATAGGCTTGTTCTCATAGATAAACTTAGGAAATGGCCTGTAAGTTTTGGTTTAACTTCATTAAGTTCATTGAGAGAATTTATTTTCCTTGACGTTCCACAGACAGAGAGACAGACAGAAGGTCAGACAGAGAGACAGACAGTGGTATGCTGCGTAGGGAACCTCACATAATGGTCTGCCGACTCTGAGACATGAGAATCCACTTAATGGCTGGTGACAACAGTAACCCGACTGTAGACAACAGTGAGTGTCTAGTGACAGAAACAATACTCTACAGACTTCCTGCCTTAGGAGGTTGTTTGAAAGATAAGAATGTCATGATCAAAGAATAGGAATGTTATGATCAAAGAATAAGAATGTTATGATCAAAGAATAAGAATGTTATGATCAAAATACTTTCATTTAAAATATACTTTCATATAAGCAAGTTGTTCTCAAACTTTTTCCAAGAACCGTCATAAAAAAAGGCAACTCAAGTGTGGTAAAATTAGCATACAAAAAGTTTCCAAGCAATGCACCCAGGATCCTGACACAAACAAATAAGTCTGCCCTCATCGCCTCATCCTTTTTGACATTCATTGGCTTCCTCATCGTCAAAGAAGATACTGCTCTAATCCCTAAATCGCATTATACATGCCTTTATACCTGTTTGATCTGCTCTGAACCCCCACGAACCCTGTGTTTAGGCCACGCCCAACTGATAAATGATATATAGACCAAAATACAAACAGTGGGGAGTTTTTCCTGCATTTTCCTCCTATGCATCACGCCTTTGGGACTCTTTTCCACACAAGCTGAGCGCTATTTGTACTCTTGGGGCTTTTCAAGAATGTATTATCAGCTGGCCTATTCGTCCTCGTAGAAGTCAATTACAATATGGTTAGCTGATGATCTTATCCAGAACAACCTGCAATAGCGTGTTTATAGATGTACATACTATTTCATACTGGCCCCTCTATGGGAACCATACCATTGACAATGTGTTTCAAGTCACCAATGCCCTACCAACTGAGCTGGGACCATATTTTTTAAAAGCCAATTTTCCTATTGCATATCTTTAAGCACTTAGAAATTATTCTTGTTTAACGTAAGTACTTAAAACAATTTAACATATACTTCTAGTAGAAGCAACTGCAGAACTCTCTTCAGGAATGGATTTTAAAACTAAAGCATCTCCACTGTCACCTTGTCGCATATCAGCTTATCTTCACATTCCTGGAGGTTCAGAGGTATGTGTGGAATCTCCCCAAGTTGCACGTAATCATGTAGAAATTATAAATGCAAATCAATTGTAACTCACAGGTAAGAATTGCTTTTCTTTGAAATTCAGTCTGTAAGTTAGAGTTAATAAATATTCTGTTTGTAATTTCTTTGCTTGTCACCGTAAGGAGGCTACAGAAAGTCTGCTGGGCTGGGGCTTCAACTCCTGTAGCCAGGGGACATCTGTGGTCCGGAGGCCAGAGCCTGGCTGAGTTAAGCCAACACAGGTAGCCATGTGTTGGATAGTTTTGTGATGTAAGACCTAAGGATGGCAAATACTTGAGATCGAAAGGGAATACATTTTCTGAACCACAACAAAGACAACATACACACACAGACACACACACACAATTGTTAACAGTATTGAAACCTTTTGGCTTCTGTACAAGTACAGTGGGGCAAACAATTATTTGATACACAGCCCATTTTGCAGGTTTTCCTACTTAAAATGCAAATTAATTACTTAAAAATCATACAATGTGATTTTCTGGATTTTTGTTGTTTTGGATTCCGCCTCTCACAGTTGAAGTGTACCTATGATAAAAATGACAGACCTCTACAAGCTTTGTAAGAAGGAAAACCTGCAAATCGGCAGTGTATCAAATACTTGTTCTCCCCATTGTACATGTTTTGAGTTATTAATCAAGTCCTCTTTCTTGTTCATTTTTCTTTCTATTGTAAGCGTGTTTCAATCATGGCAACATGTTTTCCCACATCTTTTTGAAAAGCAGCAATGACAAGTGACATGGATTCAATTTAATCCCTCAATTTATGATTTAATCAACTTGGAGTAAACTCTGCGGACATAAGAGAAGAGCTATCATTCAGTGCTGTTCAATACAAAACTGACAACATGCAAGACAGTCTTTAATAGAAAAGTACAGTATAAAAGAAGGTTTCCCAGACCACAGAAAAGGGAAAGAGATAAAATATCCAACAGGTATAGTGAAGTTTGCTCACAATTTGAAACACAAGGAGTTTTTTCTTTTTGGTTGCACAAGGAGTTAAAAGGTACCAGTGGCTGGTTGTTAGAAAGAAGAAGTCATACTGCGACCACGAGAAAGTTGTACTAGATGAAGTCTAATCCACCGAAGTTAACAGCACAAGCACAAGCATTTATTTTGCACTTACAAACTGATAAATCACCTAAATCCTTCCTTCAGATGCCAGAAATCTGTACCCAACCAATTCCCCCAAAACTAAATTCCCTGCCAATGCCCTAAGGGGGCCTTATGATATGGATGTTGACTGGACCCAAATCAATGCTGATCTTGAGCTACTGAGCCCCAATGCACCCATTATGCTTAGGAACCATAAAGAATTGTCAGCATTGAAGAAGCTAATAGCCTTTACACTATCGAGACTGTCCTTGGCTAGGTGGTCAATAGCCTACTCAACTGCAGCACTGATGTAAGTACATGTTCTCTAACTGAATTTCCATTTAAATATTTAAGGAACTGCCTGTCAAGCAGTATAATCATGAATTGCTGAAACCCTCCATCCCCTCCATCTTCCACTTCTGTGCTGTCTGACACCCCGCCCTTACAATCTGCCCAGTCTAAACTGTTCTGTATACCTGCACCTAACGATGTAACAAGCTTACCTTTGAGGCTAGGATAGCAGAGTATCTGGCCACGTTAATAAATACTAGCCAAAGTAACTACACAGCCACCCACTGTGGCCTTTGTAAACCAACGCCATCTTTTATTGTCATTTATATTGTGTTAATTCCAGCACTGATTTGATAACTAGTCAATTGTGTTGAATGCACTCGCTCCTACTGAGCTGTGTGATGTTTCACATAGCTTCTTATAAAGCAATTGTAAGTAGCTCTGCATAGGACCATCTGCTACATTCGGAAAATGTAAATGTGAAATGAAAGACATGTCCAACAATCGCCAGATGGTGGAACATCCAGGACTTTACCTCTTGAGAAATTAAAGGGACAAAACATTATTTGATAAGTACAAAAGCTTTCTCCAGGAAGTTATTGACAAGGGATATGTTGAAGTGTGCGGTTCCTAAGTAGCAACTGAAATCTGAAATAGACTGGTATGTATCGCAACGCATGTTTTACCATGCCTGAAAGAAGACCAGGAAGTCTGTGACGTGAGCACAGATTATAGTAGTTGTGGACAGAGAAAAAGTGCGGCCTCAACCAGTTCTCTCTGTATGATTTGAATGGAGCAGTGGCATGGATGTTAAACTTGGAGTGCTGACAAGACTTTCAGTAGAGTGCCCAAAATGCACTGATACTTATTACGGATGATGTTCCAAATTCTCATATAAGTCTGGTAAATGTGTTTACATTTCATTGTTTAAAAATATTGCTTTTTACTTCCCTACTAGACTGTCAGCAACCATGTTAATGGACCATTCAAAGAAACAACAGGGTTGATATTTATTCTTGAACATTGTTCTCTATAACAGTCATTTCCTAGAAAACACCAAAGAGCAAGCAAAACAGTCAGTGACTGTCATCATAATGATGCCACAGGGCTAGAAAACAAAAGATTTGACAAGATAAACAGTACATCTGCATCAAACAATATGCAGCATTAAATTGCTAAAGACAGAGGTAAGCAATATGCTAACTTGGACAAATATACTTGGTTCTGGAATTGAAGAGAAATGTTGGCCGCATGTTCTGTTAATATTTATTTTGTTAATCTTAGCGAACTATTAGAAAAGATAAGCTAACTATTAGCAAAGCTGTTAGAAGACGATTTCTGAAGCGAACAGACTATCATGCTTAACTTTTAGGCCGGCAGTTAGTGGACAAGAGACCAATGAATTAGACAACCCACCAGACTGTTTTTGGGGACTTTGGACAGTGCAATCAATAAAAGACTATTTAAAAATAGTGCAAGCTGGACTGTTTTCTTGACATAGTCATTTAAGTACCTGTTTGCTAACTAAACTTCCATTTAAATATTTAAGGAACTGCCTGTCAAGCTGTTTAATCATGAATGGCTTCACAGCCACCCATTGTGGCCTTTGTAAACTAACACACCTATTATAGTCATTTGTATTGTCTTCATTACAGCACTGTAAAGTAATAACTCTATTTAATACGTTTAGAGCTTTTAAAACTAAACAGTATCTTGCAGCATAAAGCAAGGTAGCGTTGTGTGGTCGGCTCATCTTGCAGGCTAAAGGTTTCCTCAATATGGTATAAAGAAACAAACTTTTACAATAAGACACTGTTTATGAGCATCTAATCACACTGTCATATCAAATATCTGAATTAGAGAGCCTTACACCAAATCAACCCAATTAACTAAAAAGAAACCCAATTTTGCAAGCTGGACTGTGGAAGAAGAAAACATTTGCTGAATGATGAAATGAATAAAGCTTTCTCTGTACTTGCACCCAATGCTGGAGCATGCTTCTCGAGGAACCTAGGACAGCAAAGTCCCTGCCCATTTAAAAAGAAAATCTGAACTTTCAAAATAACTTGGTTGATGCTACAGCTCTGCAGAACTAAGAGCGGTTAGGGCAACTTAACACGCTCTGTTTGATACTGGAAGCAGTAATGAAGTAATGAGGCAGTAATACCAAAATTATTAGGCAGTAATACCGAAATTAGAGGTAAAACTGTGTGTATCACAGATTGCCATCTGCTGGGTATTTTAGACAGGGAAAATAAAGCCTCAGAATTACTAAACTTTTTGGAATACTGGAACCTTCACTTTCATTCCCTCTCTTTCTCTTTTTGTCCCCAGAGGAAGCATTGTGAAGAAAGCGCAGGAGACTTAGCAGAATTGCCTTTGTATATGCCATGCCTTCTCTCAATTAATGATGATGTCAGACGAGGTGCAGTGGACCGTCTGGGGTCTAACCAGACACCATCACGCTACGTCACAGTTACCCGATGTGACTCTGGGAGACTTCCATCCCTCCTGACTTCCCTGTGGCAAAGCCCTTCCTATCACACTTCATCATCACCAAAATGATAGTCCCTGCACCCCCTTCCTCCACCACCATGAATTAGGTGGATGATATTGTCATGGAAATGTTGCGTCAGCTAGTGCTGTTACTCTACATGGATGCCAGGATGAACCTTGCGAAGATTGATTAGTACGGATATTATAACCGCTATATAATTATCACTCTAGTCACACCCCTTTTTAGAAGCCAGTCAAGGGAGCATCCCTCAGATGAAGATGAAACATAACAGGTCAATACACAGATATGTTTCAAGAAAGAAAATCACAGATTCTACCGCCTCACAAGAGCCAGTCACTAAAAACAATATCCTGGAAATATAGCTGTCTATTCTGCTAAAGAAATGTAAGTTATTATACTAATTCATCTAACGCACACGTGTCCGATTTAATTCTTGCCTTTTAGTCTGGACCTGGTACAGATGAATCATTCTAGGCCAGGTGAGGGACCAGAGACCACACACACATCCTACAGCAGGAGGTGGCTTAACATTCATGATCATGTTTTTTTTTTTTTACATCCATTGCTTTCTCTATGTAATATCATAAGCATTTACCAACTACTAAAAACCTATAACTTCCTTTCAGGCACCATTCTAATGGAATGATGTGTACAGGCATGCCTGTTTAGCTTTATTATGGTCAATGCTGAGCCTGTAGAGGAGAAACTTCAGTGGCATATTTGCCAGTACAAAGCCTTCCTTTCTCTCAACTTCAGCATGCATCATACACATCAGAATATTCTTACGGTTATTAAAACCAACCCTTGAAAAAACGAAACCAGCTGGTGTTTGATCAATAACCAGCATGGAGTCTGTATGGCCTATGATAAAAAAAACTGAGTTCTCAGAGAAAAAGACTATCTATAGTGTGTGGTTTTGTGTGTCTGGCCCGTGGCTGAGATCAATCCAGTACTGGCAGAAATGTAACTATGGCTAATCCCTTTTCTGTTGAGGGCCTAGAGAATATGGATGGAATAAGTGAGTGAGAAAGCTGGAGAGAGAGAGAGATGCTTGCTTTTAGGTCTTCTTTCCTCTGAAACTGTCTCGTTTGCTCTTTTTCTCTGCCAATAATCGCTGTGACAGTCCACCAGCCTCAGAACGGTTTGGCAAGGACCGTTCAGAGCAGCTTCGGACAGACACGTTATTCACAGATAATGAAGCAAAAGTTCATCTCTCAGTAATGTGGCAATGCTAGTCAGCTCCGGTAAAAGCATGACATTAACATATGGTATGAATGTCAGTATATTGTCTTTTTTAGTACTTGTTGCTTACAGGTTGTAAATGCTGGTGCTCACGGGTGGTGTTGCGGATGCTTAAGGGGGGGCGTTCCTCATGGTTGGTGTTGCACACGGGTGGTGTTGCTGAAGGGTTGTTAGCCACTACGATCAACCCATATTAATTATTCATACGTGCCAGTTTGTCGGATTTTAATGGAAATGCACATTAACCATCCAAGAGTGCCTGGTTCTGTAAGACAGCCCGGTTTATAGCCACTATACACTGACACTGATCAAACATCCCTGATCTGATGAGACTGCAATAGGAGACTGGCTTTTACATGTTTCATTATGGCACGCAGAAAGGGAACCGTTTCAGAAATTCTAAACATTTTAAATTGTTATTCTCCTTCTCAAGGGTGGAAACAGGCAAATCAAAAAACAAACACGGTTTTTCTTTATCTCTCCCCCTTCATATCTTTCTCTCAATGTGAACATTTCCTTAATGTCTTATGGCGGATTTCTCTTGATTTGCCCTATTTCTTCAGAAATCCATCTTGTCCGGGCGCCATTCGATTTCCTGTCTGAGCCAAAGCCCGTCTTAATCAGGGGACAGGTGGAGCTGTGGAAAGAGGTAGGAGGAGGGGATTTTTGTCCTCAATTGCCATTCGGTCAGAGTTTCTTTTTTGACGGCCTGGGAGCAGAAATCCCTCCCCTAGCCGCAGTGATGAGGTTAATCAGACAACATATACGGAGCTATCTGGAACTGGAAGACAGCGGGCGCAAGTTGTTCACAG
>JACXGK010000993.1:54632-72114 GCA_016801125.1 Novumbra hubbsi
GGGGGGGGGGGGCAATGAAATAGGCAAAATGGCGGGGCCCAGACCACACGTGCATTGCATGTTTTTAACACCGCACCAGAAATGTTCAATTAAGTCATTTCATTATTTAAGCCAGCGGAACAACCACAGAGAAATATCCAGTGTTCCATGATACCATTACTCACATGAGATTGCATTATGACAGTGGGTACACAGGGGCGGCTGAAGTGCGCGGACAAAGGGTTCCCGAGTGGAAAGCCTGGCCTGTTGCTTAATGAAATATTCAATAGGTTTATTCATCAAATTGAGCGCAATGGCACTCGCGGGTCTCCAATCCACTTGGCCTCCAAACATCAGCAGCATAATCATCAAGTCAGCATTACTTACAGGGCAGAGCTCTTTGTCCGGGATGTCTAAATATAGTCAAATGGGCTGAATGGATACACAGCTCCAACTAGGGACGGAGCGTTCTAATTCTGTGGTGTTGGACGGCTCAGGGGGACATTTATTCAGTTATTCTGTACATTCATGAAAAAGTAAAGGTGGCAAGGGGCTGATCTGGTCTGGAAGACACTAGCCACTGTATTTTAGAAGCACATCTACGCCACATTAGGCAATTATTCATACAGGCCGTGGAAGGTGGTGTCAGATGTGTCCAGACGGGCTCACAGCCCCTGTCTGCCCGTCCTATGTTCAGGCCATCCGCCTCAAGCCAGTGGTACGGTAGCCAACGCATAGCCAGCGCTCCTTCAACACTCATCGCTTTGTCTTTTGCTCTCCGGCCAAGAGAGCAAGAACACAACCGCCGACTTAGCGGGTACCAAACGGTTCACATACGTCCCCTCGGCTAACTCCGTCCCCTTGGCTAACTCCGTCCCCTCGGCTAACTCCGTAGCATGTGATTATTCCAATTGTCGCAATCTCTCTGGTCTCTCTGGTAACTCCTAAAATCAACACAGACAAGCAGTCCTTTCAGTTCTCCCCAAAAAGGGCTAGAATGAATTACAAAAGACCCTTAAGCATGACACTTTGATCACACATCACTCTTTCCAAAACAAACTATCCATGAAAAGCTTTTGATCATTGAAGAAGATCTGTACACTTGTAGCTAACATAGTCATTACTTGATAATTAAAGTTGATTGAAGATTGGTTTTAAACTGACTTGCCAGGTAAATAATGATAAAATAAATGAAACAGTTTCTTAAGGGAAGGCTACAAAGGCGGTTGTTCTGCGCCCACACACACACATTTCTTTAAGTCCTTTGCTATGTAAATGTTTGTGTAAATGGGAATGTTTTTGTGTTTGGTGTGTGTGCAATAGTTTGTACCTGAGTTCCCATGGGTGTATTTGATTGGTTGAATTAATAGAATCACAAGAACTTGCACGTCAGTCACACAATTCCAGTAAATCCTTTTGTTGACACTTAAAAAGTACAAAAAGTACTAAGAAAATTGTCAGATGTACTCAAATATACACTATCAAATAGTTTTCCCATAGAAATTACACAATGTGTTATACCGCATTGTTAAAAAAATTAAACAGGGTTCAATTGACCTAGCCAATGTTTCTGTTTTGGTCAGGTTGAGCAGAGTGCAATGTTATTTTAATGAACATATAAATCATATCATGGCAATGAAATATTTACCTCAGATGTGATGTTGGTTTCAATTATTGAGCAACTGGATTTCTGTCTCCGGTGGACCTCTAAAAGCGGAGCAGAAATCTCTGAGATGGTTTGCATGGATGTCACATTAACTGCAGACTGCAGGGAACCATGTGGTTAAAGAGTTTGATTAAGGGCTTTTGCATGTTTGAAAGGTCTTGATCTATCAACAGTTTATAGATAAAGACCTTTCAAACATGCAAAAGGCCGTGCAAAGATAATAGGACATTAATTAAGCTACTGTGTCATTGAGTAACATATTATTTTCAAATGTAAAACAAATCCAAACAAACATCTAATGTACTATTTAGCAATATACAAAATATTCTGTATTTCAGACACATTATGTTATTAACTCTGTAAGTGCCCTACCCCTATTTTACACGGGTTACCAACTTACTTAAAACAATCTAAATAATTGTATATTGATGGTATAAGGTGTTATTTACTACAGCGCTCAACCAATCAGCAGGACCTCCACTCAGTTATATCTAACCAATACGGTGTAAGGGGGTGTGGTCATCTGTATGATCAATGCATCACGGCTAAAGCCACACATCCGACATGACGCAGCACAAGAAGGTGCGAATTACTGTTTTTGCAATGAAATGTATTGTAATTTGTTGTTTCTTTTGGGATCCACCCCTACAAATACAATTTGCTTGCTGAAACACTCATAGAGAAGCTGGGAGAAAGACCCTGTGAATTTCAAAGCAGGAAGGAGCCATTGGAGGGTTTAATTAGCCCCTAGACTCATGAACATTTTAACTCCCTCGGCTTTGGGTCACTTGTGAGGCACACATGGAGGGCTGGGGGTGGGGGTTGGGGAAGGGTGTCATCTCGGAATTAGTCACAATCTCATTTAATACATGAGAGTCTTTGTGCTTGTTCACTCTCCTCCACTTCTCCATTACCACTGAATGTTTTAAATGGAGACTAGAGAGGACACAGGAGAGGGGTCAGGAAAGAAGAGACAGTCAGTGGAGACTGGACATATTCAAAGATCATATTATATTCCTAAAATAGTTGACGCTCAAACGTAGGAAATACATGTCCTCAAAGACGGAAGGAAGGGTGAGATCGGGTGGGATCATTCTAGCCAATTGGATTGCAGATATGCACATAAACCACTGGAAACAACGTTTTTAGACCATGTGTACCTATTTATGTTAGTAGATAAATACGATGAAGCTTTCAATTCAATCTAAATAATTTGACTCTCCTTATAGTTCCCACTTTGCCGATCTCACATGAACCTCTACCTCTCAGGCATTGTGCTAATATCAGAGTTAACTCATGTGTCGTGGTACCTTGGCCCAAACGGTTATGTCATCCTCATGTGTCGTGGTACCTTGGCCCCACTGGTTATGTCATCCTCATGTGTCGTGGTACCTTGGCCCAAACGGTTATGTCATCCTCATGTGTCGTGGTACCTTGGCCCAAACGGTTATGTCATCCTCATGTGTCGTGGTACCTTGGCCCAAACGGTTATGTCATCCTCATGTGTCGTGGTACCTTGGCCCAAACGGTTATGTCATCCTCATGTGTCGTGGTACCTTGGCCCAAACGGTTATGTCATCCTCATGTGGCTCATGGTATCACGAAAAGCTGTCATTCATTTACTACCAAGCGTGTATATAGGATGATTAAAAGAAAAAAACATGGGTAACAGGCTGGTCTTCAATTTTTTTCAGCTGTAACTCACCGAACCAAAAACATAAACAATTATTTAATGCTGAAAAGCTTATCTGTCAATCTAAATGTAAGCTGAGTACCATAACGGTTAAAAATGTTAAAGGGGATACTGGAACTCATTGCTAGCAGAAATGTTTATTTAATTTGAATTGTGTACACAATTTTAGTAGGTCCTAAACTACAAATAAAATGCATAGATTGTCTAATGTATAATCAACAATTTCAACCCTTTCACTGAGTCAACACCAATTTAAAAGAAAATAAAGGGCATACACTTAATAGCAAAGAGCAATTGTACAGGTGCATAGGTGCTTTGTGTGTGAGTTTGCTCGAGCTAAAATCTCAAGATGGTTTCTTCCATGGTCAAATTAACTGTGTCACCTTTGTCTGCTTTGTAAATGGAATGCTATTGATTTTAAGCATTTGTAGCAAGAGCTCTACTTGTTTAAGCTGCTAAGATGGAGAAATTAAGACCCTAAAATCAATACTTCCCACGACAATGTTTATTCATTATAATCAAGGTCATAGACGTTATTAAGAGTCAATTCCAATAAAAGGCTTTTATAATGCCCTTATATATCCTACTCCAATACATACAATTCCTAAGCCCATAATGCAATAACAGAGAATGCATTAATAGCATCAATCCCATTTTGCTCAGCAGAGTTCCTAGTATTTCTCCAAAACATTGATTTTATTAAAGACAAAATGTTGTTAGATCAGCTTCTTAGTGATATTTTCTTTTTGAACTTGATGTAAGATGTTTCCTCATCCTCAAGAAGTCAATGGGCCATGAGACATGATTGTATTCTTTGAACAGCCTTTACAGAATTGAGGCTAACTTTGAATTTAAATCATCTAGCAGATGCTCATATCTGGAGCGTCTAACACTGGTGACTGCAAAAATGTTTACACTGGGTCCCAGTGGGAATTGAACACACATCCCTGGTTAAAATACGTCACGCTTTGACCAAGTAAGCGAAAGGGACCCGTTAGGGTTGTTGGACCAAAACATTGGCTGGTGTAAAAAATTTAGTTTGAGGACTTGCATGTAGTAAACTACACTGCGTCCATAGTGGAGGAAAATGTAACCACCATTAGACATCTATTGTTGGGTCAAGGCCAATTGAACACACGTTCAACACAAAGTGTGTGGTTTTGGTTGGATTTGTGGCATGGTTTAGTGAAGGTAAGCTCCGTTGCTTCGCAGAGCTCCTAGAAGTATGTAAAGAAATTTAGCCACTCGAAATGTTCTGTCTCACAATTAATACACTGTATTAATACTTTGTATACTTTGTATACATGCATATGTGAAAGCAGTATTGAACAAAGTTTTATTGCACTGAGTGGGAGGGGTGTATAACCTTGTGAGTTAGCATGCAACGTTGCTCTACCTTGCTTTCTGAGGGGGAGGTGCATGTGTTGACAGAAAGTCCACTAAGTCAGTTAGCTTTAGGCAAATGGACACATTTTTGAAAATACCACCAGATTCTTTAGGGGTTGAAACATTTATGTAATATTGGAATACAGAAGGCATGAAGAAACATAAAAAAAAAAAGTTAATTGACAGAGACTAATAGGCCACGCCTGCTATTTCTATGAAAGAGATAGTTAGAGATAGAGAGAGAAATAGAGAGCGAAAGAGATACTACAGCAGGGGGGAGTGCAGGAAAAGAGAAGGGCAGGACAAGAGAAAACTGGCATTTCACCCCATTTAAAGACCTTGACATGTTAATAAACCAGATTAGATCACAGGTCAACCCCTGACCAAACCAGAATTCTGATAGCCGATATCCATATAATTTACCAGGTAACTGTTGTGGAAATATGAATGAACTGATACAAGAATGGATTGTTCAATGTATGTTTCTAGTTAGGTATTGAGCTTAACGGAAAGGTACTGAGTTCTGGTATGTCTAGAGAGTGCCATACATGTGGGAGAGTGGAACTGGTCTTTGTTTGTTTGTGACCCCTGGCTCTATGTTGAGTCCGGTGACCGTTTAACCATCTGTTCTTACTGGCACTCTATTTGTTCTTTGATCTATAGGAATCTGGCCATTTACAAGGCCTCCTTTCCCTCAGGGAAAAGAAGGGGCAATGTGCCCGTTTGGGACAGGATGAAGCATGGCATATGTTATTTACATAGGATGAATATGTAAATATCTTGTCTCCACCCATTTTGTAGAAGTATTGACTTAACTATGATTTCGTTAAAGATACTTGACTATCAACTTGGTGGTAGGGAACTATGCTCTCCTTGCAAGTCATTTAATAATATGCAGAAAGAGTTTTCTTTCATTCGTACCTAAAGTTCGTTAAAAACAGTATTTGGGCATAGAATAGAATTGCCATAATACAACATTCCCAGATTTGTGGTCTCAATCAAGTTATACTCAGAGGGGTGGATAGAGAGAATGCTGTTTAGCAAACAGCTAATAGTTGACTGTGATATGATCGAAATTACCACAGAGATCATGCATACATTTAGGCGGCATTAATTTTCCCAGTAGAAAACAAGTTCAGAATGAGACACTATCGCAACCCCAAAGTATGTTTCTAACACACTTTCAGAGGATGGAAGAGAGACTTTAAAACCTCTGAAATAGGGGAGGGCTGAAAAGCCTCTAGACTTATGTCATCTGCAATTTGCATTGCAAAGGTGACAGAGAATGCAGAGTTAGAACTGGGCCTAAAGGAACAGACCAAAAAGCTTTTCTGACTGTAAAAGGTCTAAAAAGGGGTAAAAGAAATTACATTATCATATTCTAAATTATTCCTTAAAATAAATGTGTAAAATGTCTTCCTTTCTCCCAATAAAGTCTTGACAGTATATGACAAACGCCAGAACAATCTGAGGAAAACAAATCTGTCCATCCTGGCTGAGAAATCGCTCTTTTTTTAAGTCAGATAATCAGTATCAGGCTTATGATAAAGTTCCCCAACAAAGGCTACAAATCATTATTTGCCAGAGGTAACAAATCAACAGAAGAACGACATGTGGTATGGATCTCAACACACGAACGGAGTCGATATGTATTGAGCGAGGCTCTTACGAACTAATGACAAGTATGCACAGGACATACTACATCGGTACACACCGTGCTCCTTTTGATAAGGGCTACATTAGTCAATGACGCATACCATCATTTGACACACCTTGTTTATTTTGCAAAGGTTACCTCCGCAGGATGTGGAGGACAGGAACCCCCACTAATAGATTTGACCAGCCCCTAAGCTCATCTCTCTTCTCCACCCACTGCCGTCTGTGTTCCACAGCCATGTATTTTGTCTGCCGTGCACCACGGTTATATACGAGAGCGCTTGAGGTCCCTGCCGGGCCAGGCCCAGTCCAGTGAGGACCAGACTCTGTCGTGGAACCGCGAATTACCCTAATCAATCTCGCCTTGACTTGTCTTCGTTTGTTTCTGCCAGCGCGTGGCGCAAAGCCCCCTCTGTTCAGGCTTATTAAACCACCGGTCTACGAGCCCATGCAATGTGAAACTAGTTCACTCCAGCACTTCCTGCTTTTCAACACCCGTTTCCACCTGTCTTTCCAGGAGAGAGAGGGAGAGAGAAAGAGAGAGAGAGAGCAGCGTTTACATTTCGCTGATTCAAGGGACTGACAAAAATTCTTTGGATGTAATATTTCACAAAATCTTTGGAAGTTTTTATCATCTGCGAAGCTCTTTGGAGGTCCGGCATTCTGTACCTGCTCAATGGGACTGAGAGGGGGTGATAGCGGAGGGCGCAATGATCTACTTTACTGTACCACCCGTATCGGAACAGTTTCTCATACGAAACGAAGTAGCGTTCAGATAAAAACACAGGGTGCGCAAGGCGGCCCATTCCCACATGTTCCTGAGACAATAGAGAATATTCAAAGGGGAAATGCAGAAACGGCTTCCACCGTGGGAAGGGAAACAAGTGGAAGTGACACAGAAAAGAGAGAGAACACAGGAGATGATAGGACTGCAGAGGAGAGCTGAGAAAAGCTGAGAAGAGGAGACAGGTAGGAGGGGGTGGTAGAGGAGGAGAACTGAAGACAGGAGAGTTAAGGAGAGTAGAGCTGTGTCCTTGGGAGAGGTGGGGTCAGAGCCCTTGCCAGGCTAATTACCTGGGAGAGGCCGCGCTGCTTCACCTGGCAGAAACACATCTCTTTTGATGGGAACACCAGCAACTGTACATTCAGAGTCACAGTTTGGTTTTGCCAAAAAATGCCTTTGTCATCAAAAGTGTCTGTGTCATTTCAAAATGAATGAATGAAAGCTTGTGTTGCATTTATTTTCACAAGGAATTCAAAAAAAATAATTGATTTGCAGTTTTGCTATTATTACCAACTCACTGCTTCCATTCAGTCTAAGTGTAAACTGTGCATAACAGCCAATGATCAATAATCAGTAACAATTCTGTTACACACAAAAAACAAGTGTTATCCCTTAATGCGGCATAGCATTTAAAATACAATTAAAACACATGTTTTTAATTGTATTCAGTTCAGGAAGTGATTCTGGTGTACATACTGTACATCAACAATCATCTGATAAGTAATGTATGTATATGAGTTCCCCACCCATCCTTAAAAAACATCCCTAGGAAAACCTTCACAACATGACAACTAATTAACTGAATAGGCACAGCCCATTTTTCTCCTGAAAATAACCACTCATTGGAATGAAAAATAACTGTGGTCCACAACAGACCCAGCAGCTGCTGTGAGCCATAAAATAACACAATGATAGCAGGGACACAGCCACGTGGAGATCTCCCATCCGGACGCTATCTCCAAGCTTTACTCCGGCTCAAAACCCCAGCTGAAACACCCCCTCCACTTTGCCACGCATTTAGCAGTAATGCGGCTCTTCTGTCTGTTGATTTGTTAGCTGGGAATTAGCAGTCCTGCTTTGATGTCATTATAATGCTACTGTATGGAAGATTCGAGATAAAATTATAGAGGGTTTAGCCCGTAAGCTTGTTATTCCACGGGATTATTTGGGCCGCAGATGAATGATCATTCTCATTCTTTTTTGGGACCAACTGGATTATGGGTCTTAAAATTTCAGGAGCCATATGAAGTACTTCTATCTGATTTGCTAATACGGCCATGAACACCCTACACAGCAGAAGAGTGGCTGCTTGGATTGGGTCTGGGGAGTCCTGTGTAAAGGATTTCACTGGCTTTACCTCGAAAGCTATTCCGTGTAGCACATACAGCCAGAGGGAAATATAATATGAACAAACAAATACGGTGCAAATATTACTGTGAAACGTACAAGTACCGTCACTGAATAATATGAACAATTTTTTTACCTATTTCTCGAAAAACACATCTCATATGACACTGGTAGTACATTATGTGAGGTAATACATTTCAATTCTTATGCCTTGTTATAACAAGTGTTGTTGCCAGAGGGCTGCCTTACATGTGCTGTGCATCTGTATATGTATATTTATTTGACCTAGAGGCACACTACTACATTCTGCTAGACTCCGCTAAATCCCACAAAATAATTCTGCTCCCAGTTGACCTACAGACCTGTCTAGATGCAGACCAATCTAGGCGTCAGTGAACTCGAAAACCGAAAATTCTTTAGATTCTGAGATGAGATTCAACATCATAGATTCTGCCTTTATTGAAACCACAGTGAATGTAACATAATTTGTTTTAGTCTGGAGAACATAAAAGGCTTTATGGTTCATTAATCTTCTTAAGTTTGACCTTGAGTAAAGTGTCTGTTCATTATGACACGCTTTGATCTTCTCAGCATCTGGGCTATATCCCATTCATCTATTCTCCTTATCTTGGTGATCTGATTCACCTTGACATCTTCCCAAAATATTATTCAGTGTAGCACAATGAAGATTCTATTTTTGTTTTAAGAAAATAACACAAAATGGATTTCGAGTAATAGACCGACGGTTCAGGAGACAATTTTTAAGAGTTGTTGAGTACATGCTCTCCTATACCGCCCCCTCCATTACTGTAAATTGTTACTTTTGCTGTATTCTCAACGAATATTAAAATACAATTCAATAATTCAATAAATGAGACAAAAGTATACTCTGTCATCTTTTATTTCTGTCTATTTCAACACGTTTCCAACTATGAATAACAGCCCCTTTTAAAGTTCCATCCTTCCATTTTATTTTACCAACTGAAAGCAAATGTAAGAAGTATAAAAGCTAGCATTTAGTCACAAATCTAAATCAACATAAAGAAATGACCAAACCTGAGGTCATCCTATGAGCTATTGCAAAATGTGGGGCATTTCTGACTTCAATATCCTCTTCAGCAAGTGAAATCCATGTTCAGTCTGATTTAATTCAAGTAATTGACTCGGCCAGTCTAATAAATTGTACTTTTACCTCTGACCAACTGTTTGGTTGTGTTTGCAGTGTGTTTTGGGTCACACACACTAGTTGCATTGTGAAGTGTAATTGTATTGAGCAATGGTAGGTAAGATGCTTATGTACACTTCTGAATACATTCTGTTACTTCCATCATTTACATTATCAATAAAGATGACTGAACCCGTTCTAGATGCCATGACACTACCTCCAACATGCATGCCCATGCTAAGACCCTACCTCCAACATACATGCCCATGCCATGACACTACCTCCAACATGCTTGACAAATTAGGTAGCATGATTTGGATAATCTGCAGTTTTTTTCTGCACACTTTTGGCTTCCTTTCACATTGATTAAGGTTCAACTTCATTCCATCTGTCTATACATCTCTGTTCCAAAAATGTACTGGCTGTGAGGACTGTAATATGGCCTTTCTTTATTTGGTGCATTACAGATTTGCATCAAGCAGTGTAGGATTTGCAATACTTCTGCAAACTCTTCTGTGAATAGTAGATTGTGACACTTTCCCCCCAGCAGACTAGAGGTTGTTGGTTATTTAACTGACACTTGTTTTCAAGTTGTTATTCATTATTTTGATATCAACAGCTGTTGTTTTCCTTGGTCAACCTGGTCTTTCCCATTTTCTAAATAATGTAATTTCTTCGTACATTCCATCCTAACAGTTGTGTGATGGTTCTAACCAAGTTCCTCTTTTCTTTTAGCAGCCATATTGCTTTTCTTTCATAGACATCTCCCCAGACATCATGTTGGATTATGTCATCTGATGCCAAACACAGACTGTAAAGCCAAAAGCAAAGAATAAAACTGAGACTATACTTTCACAGCACTTCTATGTGTAAATTATTTATTGCAACAGGATTCACCTGATCAACTATCAACATGTGTGAGCCAAATGTCTGAATACTTTAGCTCACATAAATGTTGGAATGGAAAACTAATAGTGTTGTTGTTCTAAGTTGGGAAAAACATGTACGGGCTGAAACAAACAGAATCTGTACTTATATTTATCTTTTAATTGTACTTCCATATGCCTTGATGGGGTACCGCAAAAATATGACATTTTACTTTACATACCCGATACATATGGAGGACACTGAGGATGTAACGTCCGGTAGCTGTCCCTTCAGGGAGTGTATCCATTCAAGGAGATAGACCAGATCTAAGAAATATTTTTGTTGAGGTCCCCAGGACAACGTATACACCTTTAATGCTGGCCCCTGACGCCACTGTTCAGCACTATTATGATCAAATTGGTCTTGAATTAACAGGCGACGGACTGCTTTGCCTGCTCCGACTTCAATAGCCTGAAGTCAGCTATTTCCAAGAGTGGTTAAGCAACAAGTCACTGTCCATACTGTTTTGGAAACGGCAACTGTGTTCTCACTTTGAGTATTTCTACGTAGCAATAAAATGGAAGTATCTCACCTGTACCACCTCACCTGTACCAAAAGTGAACACTTTATGGCAACAGAAACAAGTCATTTATTGCAGATGAATGTTGGCATTATTGACTTTTTGGGTGAATTTGTATCAAACTGTGAGCCCAATGCATGAGAATCTCACAGTTAAATAACGGGTTAGCTTGTTTCTGTAAATAATACGGTCAGGTTTTGTGTGCAGTATATGTGTAGACTGCTGTCAGCAGCACTGAGGCTAATAACGATGGTCTTGATCGGAAACCCTCCTGTCACGGTTTAGCCAGTACCGCCATATACTGCGCTGGTAGTTTAAGTGTATTGTGCTTTCCCTTTGCCATTTTCTTCACGAACACCCAATAGAAACCACGCGTTTGGTCACCTGACTACGTCTGGGCATGCCCCAGATGAGACGGCCCTCCAACGATATGCCTCCCCAGACACTGACTCACTGACTCCATACCAATCAAGCTGCACAGTGCTGGAATGGGAGCACAGGTCCCACTAAGGGAAGTCGGAAACAGGAATATGATTGCATAGATAGCATGCAGAAATCATTGTTGTAGTAAAAGTGGTTTTAGCTGTAATGCAGTGAATTATTGATGTTGACATGAACATATGTTGGGGTTGACATCCTTGCAGGCTACATATTCCAATATTCATCTCAGCAATGTGTGGAAAAGACATGCACATAATAGCATAAATGTAAGCTAATTTCCATTAGCCTCTTTAGACCACATTTACCAAAAAAAACATATGAAAAACTAGGTAGACCCACTGGAAAGTTGTCTTCCATAAAGATTTTGACATGGAGGGTTATTTAATCTTCACTTCATCACTAGGGCTAGATAAGGGCAATTTAATTTAACCAGTGACAGTGAAATATTATCCTCTGCAAACATTGATTTTATCAGCAATTCTTTACAGTACTACTTAAAATGTGTCCCCTCACAGCATTTCAATATGATTGAGATATTCTTCACTTATTATTTCTAAAGCCAATCTGTTATAGCTTTGCATGTGAATCATTGTTATTTTGGAAAATGCATATGTGTTTAAGCTTCAGCTTTTTGACAGATGGCCTCACATATGGCATTCATGACAAATTAGTCTGGGCCTAAAGCGGCAAAGCAGCCCCAAACCATAACGCCAACGCCTCTATGCTTTAGGATGAGCTCCTTTCGTTCAGTTCTTGGCCTGAATTTGGATTATATATCCTGTATGTAAATTCCTGGTCAAAATTTTCTCCATTTGTTGATCATCTGTCGAACAGTAGAGTTTTTAAAGATTTTAATACAGCTTTGTAACCCCTACCGGATACATTTTGTGGTGCAGCTGATTCTAATGTTAACCACTTTTTGTGAAAGTTAAGGTAGGAGTGTATTAACTTCTACAGCAAATGTAAATTCATGGTTCAGTCAATATGATGTTGTATGAGTTTTGAAATTGGTTTACTTTTACTTCTTCACATGACTGTAAATAATGGACTATTAGTCATTCATCCACAATTTTTTTTTGCATTTGAGACTGAATTTCTGTCATTTGTTTAATAACAATAAATATATCATAATATAGCTTGTCATTTCAAATTCCCATAGTCATTCCAGAGTATTTTTGACTGTATTTTGTGAAATGGGGGGCTGGGCAAACATATGGTAGGATATTCTCTGCCATCCCTTATTTTATGTGAATCAGACATCCAAGAGAGACAAACCTATTATGGAGCTGAGGTGAATTTTGCATTGTAACATGAACGTACTGTACGTTTTTTAGTATTTTGTAATAATATAAAATTATAGAATGTATATTGAAATACAATATAGATTTTACTTCATTCACCACAAACCATAAATATTGACGTATTAGGACATGTATTAATTGAGCTTTAATGAGCAAACAATTATGGAGGCATACCCCCAGACCCGCTGGCAGGATATATTACCCATGTTACCTTACATGACAGGTGCCAGGCTGAAGGGTGATAGAAAATGTCCAGTGATCTCTGAGATGGGAGTGATGCCACTAAGTAGATTGTGGATGTTGCAGCAGTGTTGATGGCAGGCAGCTCCAGGGCAGTGGACCTAGAACTGCTATCTGATTCCTGCCTGCTTGCTTCTCTTCTGTGAGGCAGAGATAATACGGCACCATTCTGGAGACCTGGCTGTTCTTCACACTCCTGCTGGAGCACAGTCAGGCCACACTAAAGCTCACCCAGGAATCCACACCAGCCACGACACATTCGCGACATGCGCCATACAACACAAGTGCTTCAAATGTAATCTAAATTGAAACACATAAACAATTATATAATGTGAAAGAAAAAGTCTGGAATCTAGATTAATTGTATGCATTAATTTACATGGTCTCTTCTTTGAAATGGCACACGATAACATGTTTAAACCACATATGGCCCTAACATATGTGTTATTATATTTATTCAATATCATTTTAGAAAATAACTAATTTGCCTGTAGTGTAAATACAGGCAAGATTGACAACATTAACGGAAATGACTCTCAAGGCAAACAGCCCTTTCTCTGGTCCGGTCCTTTCCGTTAGTCTCTTGTCATGTTGTTGCCGTGTTAGTTCCGCATCATTACACACACACGCGCGCACACACACACGTGATTCATAACCACCACACAACTGCTTGTGCATCTGCTATCTTGGTTAATTCCGTCCCATATAATCAGGTTCGCGGTGTCTTTGGCATCCAAGCGGTGTTGGCTGTGTGAAAGGTGAAAGGACTCGCGGTGACACTCTCATCCTGCTCCTGTTCACCGTTGCCTCATTACACCAATATGTCCCACTGCTAACAGCCATCGTTTCCTGACAGGATGACAGGCACGATGTCATCGCGGAGTAACTTTTCACGCCCACGGACTGAGCTCCCGCTTCACTGTCCTTTCCCCCTTACTGTGGCACAAAAACAGGTTATAGATTGTTCCCCGGACCATGTGAGCGGCATTTCAGTGAGAATACGAAAGTGCTGTTGTGACCTTTCCCAAGGCCTTCTAGGAACGTCCCCTAATTGGCGGTCCTTATATTTATCGACCCTGGCAGACAGACACATGCGGCCACACTCAGGCATGCACCCTATACTTGCATGTCCATTCCAAGAAGAAGAGGAGAAGCATTCAAAAGAATCCAGTTATTAAACACGAAAGATAATATGTTTGTCGTTATTGATCTAGGTAAGGTCTCCAAGCTAAAACGTCCTCTTATTACTATATTTCACTACCTCACCTAAAACCCACACATGATCAATTCCAGAGAGGAAAGATGAACCCTGGGCTTCACGGACATAATGGGGAAGGCCATAATCGATATTGGCTCATCATACACAGCCATAGAATGGCCGTAGAATACAATCTGCTCAGCATTTTCCCCAGCGTTGAGTCATTTGTGGGCTTTCTTCCTTGGAGATATAATATAGAGGTTGAGTTTTGAGTACTGGAGCGGATCATCCTAGCATGTAGCCTGCAGACATATAGCCTGCAGAGATATCTTATGAAAAAAAACACACCAATATAAAACATACTTTAACTAAGGCTTTTACTTGCTGCTAGTACGTGTCAGGACACACCGCTTTATTTCTATTTGAATGTGATATTTAAATAGTTTTATGAATAGTCTATGGATGCTTCCCTGTGTCAGGTCATGTTATGTATACAATCTGGGTAATCGATAGTGAAGCCTCTTATAGCGGGACTCTGTCAACACACTATATCACGCCAGATGGACTCACAGATGGACACAGCGACATTCTATTAGTCCAAGGACTCATGCAGCTCCACCACCAACAACGTCATGCCACAGTCTATCACAGATCTGGATCCAGCCCCCAGAATTAGATATTTATTTGGCCATAAATCACACATTCGACATCATCTAGCAGATGACAGACCTTAAAAGTGAGGAGGTTATATGTTTTCCCCTTACTTGATCAGTTCATTGTGACGGGGAACACATTCTCATTATCACCAACAACCTGGGAGCAATTAGGGTTAAGCACATTGTTCAAGGGCACAGTAATAGGTATCCGTCCTTGTTGGCTCGGGGATTTGAACAAACAACCTTTTGGGGAATGATCAGATGCTGGGCAACCTGCCACAAAATCACATACACCGAGTCCATGGCAGATTTCGTTAGTCCGGTAGAGCGCACCATTACTTTGTGTTTGTGAAGCATTACGGCAGCTATGTGGCGGGATCAGGTGAACCATCTGTCAGCCTAACACGGGCTGGTGTCAGCTCCTCTCCCTCTCTCCCACTCCGTTGCACGTGTGTCTGCAGAGATCCAGAAGAAATACAGCTCAGGTGTTTTCCGACCATCATTTTCAGACAGATGTGGCCTGGAGTAGCGGTGCCGTGTAGCATTTCATCACTAAGGCAGCGTGCCCTCTGTCTACTACTTGGGAGCATTTAGTTATCAGGCGAGGGCATCTCAGAGGAACCGGGCCAGACGGCTCCTCTGATCCGCTAAGAGTTTGAGTGAAGGAGCGCTGTGGCCCCACTTTTCACCTGATAACATCTGTGATTTATCTCCTCCATGTTATCCTGCCGGATTACAGGCTGTCTCCTGTAGCCGGCCGGCTGCAGACAGCCTGGCCGCCTTGCCGACAGGCCCACAGCACCCTGACCAGCTTCGGTTACGGCAAATTCAGCTCCTCTTCCAGGCAGCCAGACTCAACCCTGTAACTGGAATTACTGTTCACGGGAGGGTGGGGGGGGGGGGGGGGGGGGGGGGGGGGGGGGGGGGGGGGGGGGGGGGGGGGTTGTATGTAGTGGATTCAGTTGAAACTCATTAAGCACAGATTATTAAAATAAAGTAACTGTATGACTCTATTGTTTAGTCGGATAATATTATAAAATTGCCAGAAGTTTAGCAAAATTACATAAATTTAATCTGTTGCCAGAAATTCTCCTAAAACAAATTCACTCAATGTAATTAAGGTTTTAAATTATTCATATTTTAATGAAATGTTTTTTGGTGTTTAGCTGTGGTTAATTTACAAATATGCTTAATGAATATAATTAACTGTGTTCCGGCCCACTTACCATCCTTTCAAGCAAACATTGTTTTCCCCTTGTATAGGATACGTAAAATATTTCTGAATGATTTTCTACAGTACAGTTGAAGAAACACCATTGCTACAGCAATTCCCCTACAGCCTCACAATGATTACAGGCCAAGAGACTAAAAGCTCAGTCTGACAGATCAGAAGAACTTTGACTGCCTGCCTCGCTGTAGCTCAGACACTAAGTTTCATTGACAGTCTCAGTAGAAAGACTTGTTCAATGAACAAAGGGTTTGGCAGAGCTGACGCCCGGATCACAGGACTACAAGGAGAAAGACTGTGCTGCTATGTCTGTTGCTGTTCTAGCTGTGGGTCTGGATATGTTCAAACATCATCCAAAACCTTACCTGTTAAAAAGCCTGCTGAAAGGGAATATAGAGGCATTTGCACATGTGTGCACACACAACCTCATGCACACTCACACACTCACACCCCCACATGCACACACGCATTACTGCTTTACTCAATCTCCTGTGAGACAAGTCCTACTCTTTTGGTCAAGTTGAGGCTGGCACTTTCTTCAGGAGCATGGGTCTAAGAGAATTTGAAGTATTTGAATAAGAGAATGGGCTATATCGATGGACTCAAGATATTGGAACGGCTTTAGTTCAAGAGCGTTGAATAAACAGTTGTTGTGTGTATAGGTAATAAGATTGATAAGCCAATGGGGGAGTACTTAGTAACATCAATTCCATCTATCCCTGACCCATTGACACAAATACTGCTAATAATGTGAATGGAAAGTTCCTTCCAGGTTGAAGGAGTCCTAGAAGAGAGTCCAATGGCCCTATCACACTCCTCTTCTATATTTCTCCCTATTCTTTTGTATTTTGCTTTGACTGATAAAGATTGAAAGCCCAAACGCAGTCCAACAGAGGCGGTGAAACACACTCACACTTCATGTACTGTGGCTGGGGATTTTATGGCTCCCAGGAGACCCAAACTCTTCTTTTTCGCAGTTCAGCAAAACGTTCAACTTTTACTGCTCCATCTGGCTTCAATCTCTACCAGGAGTATATCAGAGATTGTCAAAGTACGTTGTCCTAGATGCAACCATTCCAGTAAAGGTTTTTTTTTATTCAGCGCCCGTGAAATAGTGGAACAACAACCACAACCTTATTAGATGTAGTGTGAGTGATAGCTTCCGTATGCTAATAGAGCACAGAGAGCTGGGTGGAACATACTCGTCAGCCTAATGTATGATAGCTTCCGTATGCTAATAGAGCACAGAGAGCTGGGTGGAACATACTCGTCAGCCTAATGTGTGATAGCTTCCA
>JACXGK010000994.1:0-81317 GCA_016801125.1 Novumbra hubbsi
TGTGTGTGTGTGTGTGTGTGTCTAGTGAATACACAGGAAGGAGTATATCCAGTACATTCACCTATATCTCAATCTCCATAGCCTCCAACTCAGCAGTAGGGAACCAAGATACAAGCAACCACAGTCAACCCTGTTTATTGTTCTTCCTTTGCTTTACTACATGTTGGGAGTAATCAGTTCCAAGGAGGTTATTTTCCGTTGCACCCACTGGGTATCAATGGGACCTTTCAGGGTAGGAACCGTCCTTCCCTGATTGAAATATCATTTCCGGCCTAGCTGCACACTAAGGCTATTGAGATGCCCCCCAACTCTCCTCTCCTCACCTGCAGACTTTTCACCCAAGCAGCCCGACTGGCGTTCCAAACAAAACACATGTCTTCACCGAAGAGATTTGATATTTTAAACCTGAAGAGTAGCGGTGTAGTAAGCAGAGTTGTGTAAGCCTTTACGCAGCAGTACTCCGCCAATAACTTCACTGGCTGGGCACAACGAAACACGCTACATTCAATTGGCTTCCACGTGGGTTCCCGTTGTACTATTAAACAGACTGCAGGCGCCCTGACGTTTTGAGGGCAAGGTAGAAAGATTGGGTGTCTGTGTGTGTGTGTGTGTGTGCGTTGGAGTGCGTCTCCGAGGACATAAGAGATGGAAATCATCATTGTGCACCAGTCCCAGACCAATTACTAACACTCACATTGATTCATTGACTCAACCAAGTGTGGAGAATAAAAGTGCAGAAATGTTTCTGTCACTCACAAAGGACCTGAGATTAGCTTAAAAACAGAAACAGAATTACATCCAGCTTATAAAGTAGGATTGTGCATTCGTAGAACCAGATGTTGAAATACGTCAGCTAATAAATTATAAATTTATTAGCTAATAAATTAGCTAAACTAACGTAAAAGTTACCTGGAGGTCAAAGAATTTGCTGTATCTTCTGTAGATTATGTGGGATGTGCTGTCGGAGTATGTGACATTGATGAGATACACCTGGAAATAGAGAAAACACAGGGTAAATACCACGGACACACACTATGGCAACACACACTCTTATCATGTAAAAAAAAACCTGTCAGAACTAAGTAATGGTTGGACAGAACGGTGACGTCATTCCCGTTCTGTACACATTGATGCGTTTGGCTGACAACTGAACTGCTCTTCAGACTGGCATCGCCACAGTAAGTACAAAGTACTTACAGTACCAGCGCAGCCCAGTACGGGGCGCAGGTATCATCTCAGTTATAATCTAACATAGGAAACCAAGGAAAGAGATCGAGGAGTCTGGAGATTTCCCAGAAGAGCAGTCAGGAAGAAGGTTAAGGTGGACATCTGAGGAAGTCATTTTGTTGTGCCAATTTGCAGTAGAACTGTATATTTGGTGAAAGAGCACGCTGGTTACGATACTAGTTCAGAACGACTACATGGTGTCACAAATGATGGACCAATCATTATATTGAAATGTGGCTGTTTAGAAGCGCTGACACTGAAGATTATCAACACTCGCTACAGTTCTAATGCGATGTGCTGTCAAACGAAAGCAGAATGTATACATGAGCCTGATGACGTATGGCCAGTAGACCCACATTGTCAAGACACCACATGGGGGTATTTAGAATGCTAGCATTATAGATTCCATAGCAGTTCTACTTTCACAAGACAGTTCTATGGTGTCGTGAACATTTTCCCCTAAAGACATATTCCATATATCAGCCTAACGTATAATACACCAGCCACTATAAACAAACACAATTTTTCTTTATAGTTTCCATACGCTTTAGAACCATAAAACATTGTGATATATGATTGGTTAAAGCATTGCCAGACTTTCAAAAGTTATCTCGTGTTATGGATGCAATTGAAAGTCAAATGCTACTTGGCTTGTGATGTTTTAGACTCAGGGATTTCTCTATCCCCTGACCTACTAACGTAGGAAACTCACAAGTCGCAACCTAAACGATCTTCTGCAAGACCCTGTTGCAAGCTGCCAAGAACAGTCATGGCAGCTTGCCTCAGAAGATTTAGCGTGAGTGAAAAAACACCTGATGTAGAAAACAAAGACTCCACCAAGAACAAAGCTCTCTTTTACTGGCCTTGTTGCTACTGGAGAGACACCAGCTATTGCTGGCTAATTACATTGCTAGTGCTTTTTTATAGTACACTCGCATGAGAATGCTTTGCTAACTTCTGAGTTACTGGTAGTGTCATGCTTGGCTTGACCTGTATTATATACCTTAACTCAGTTCCAGCACTAGCATTCTTACACCCAGGCAAATGCTAACAATCGAAGCCACTGAAAGTTAGTTACACAATGCTACGGACATGATAGCAACCTCCATGTCCACGCTAGCATAGTAAGCCAGTGTGAAATGTGTCATGCTGTGTTTTAGGTCTCACTGCTAATATATCAACAAATATTCAACTGTATTTCAAAGCTTAAGTCCAAAAGAGAGAAGACATCATCCAAGAGAAAAGCAAAAACAATGTTTGAAGACCTCACAAACAATTTCAGTAAACTTTGACCCAGCCGGCTATGTGAATATGTAAATGTATTGATTTACGTGGCCTTAAAAGGTCATGTACTCTTATATTCTGGCCAAACCTATCCATCGTGCTTATATATCATGTTGCTGCTTGCATTTGGAGGTTTTAGGCAAGCTGTCGGCATAAACACTTTCTGGCAACTGCTGATATAAAAATGGCTTTATAAAATCTCATTTGTTTTGACTGACCAGGCTGCCCTACTACATCAGTCAGTCTGATACTGCGAACGCAGCTTTGCAGTAGTGCAATAATCCTGACTACCCAAACGTATCTTCTGGCTAACTGTATTGTAACTGTATTGTAACTGTAATGCTTATCTGACACGATGTGCCTACGAGTGGTTGGAAGAGCTGCCTGTCTAAAAATATACGGGTGTGTGTGTGTGAGGCAAGAGTGTGTATGAGCTTAAAGTACTGTAAGTTCGTGTGTACATTTCATATCATGTTAGCAAGAGTGTGAGTACACTTCAAGAATGTACAACTGGTCTTGCTCTGACTTCCAGCGGGTGGGCGTGTGGTTCTATAAACGTTTTTGACCTGAACGGCATGCTGGGATATTACCGTCCCCCCTCCGAGACCACCCCCACCCACCCCCACCCCACCACTGATGCCGTTTAGCTGCTTCATTTGACCATGCATCAAAACTTCCTTGGGATAGGTTATGGGAAGTAGGCAAAGAATAGTTAAAAACAAAAAATGTGTTTGATGCGAACATCGGCTAAAAGTATCCCAACAAGCACAGAAGATGGATCTGCCCTCATAGCAACCACACTGGGAAACCGATCTAGGCTACCCACACCACATTATTCAACCCATGCTCAAAATATCAAGTTTAAACCTAATGCCCTCTTCCAACCTAAAATTGACTGTCATTGCTCAGAGAATAGAAATGTGAATTCAAATCATAGTAGTCTGCACACATACCTGGTGCATTTCTAAAGTTATGTCGGGTCGCGTGTGAAGAATTGTGCTATTTCACAGCTTGGAACATGAATTTAAAATGGCGTATAAATATGTTTGGGGCTGACTCATGGCTCAAGCACAGCCGGTCGTGAGCGACTGTCAGTAGATCCGCCAAGTCAAAGTGGCCCAAATTGCGATTACTGGGTATCAAACAAACACACACACACACACAGGGTATGTTGGGAGAAAGTAAAATCTGTTTTCTAACACGGGTTTGACACGTTTTAAAAACATGGTGGCGTTTTGAAAAAGGGAGTTGCTTCACTGCAACAGAAGGTGTGCTGATGGAACCACAGATGGTGCTGTAATCTGAGAACTTTGTAATAATGCCATTTTTTCGAGTGGATTCAAAAAGTGCTGCTAAACCTTTTAAATCAAGACTAAATCACTGCATCACCACATGGATTCAAACCTTCAGCATACTTGTCTCAGCCTATCGTAAAGAGCATTGTTGCGATTGCAAAACCAAAACATCGAAAAAGTAGACGGCACAAGAAGTTCACAACTTAAAACGACAACCCATTAACATTGCCCTCGACTTGCTTTTTCAAAGGTAAACATTCCACAAACACAAATATTTTCAGGATAATCACATTTCACCGGTTGTAAACTTTTATCGCCCCAGTTTCTGAAGATCAGCTTTTAACATCAGCCCTAGATTGAGTCTGGAACATTCTAACAGCTAAATTAGTGGCAGAGTTAGTAAGAAATCCTGAACAAAATCCTGGTTGCAAACACTAAATCATCTACAAAGCCTGCAGTATAATTGTGAGGGTATGATGATTAGTTCAGATAAAAAAAGGCCTGACTTGATTTTATTACAGCTTGGAAAGTAATTACAATCCTTAATTACAATATTATGACATGTATTTCTACCCTGTGACACCTCAAACTGATGAATTATGCGGGTAATATTTTCAGTCCTTTCCATTCTAATCTATTCAAAAGAACTACATCAACTGCCCAAAGGGTCTGACGATACAATCAAAAACAAAAGACGGAAAGAACATGGATGGAAAAAATACAACTGGATCAAACAAGTTTGTGTCCTAGGATTCCAGTGTCCCAGATATACAAAAAGCCTTTTTCATCATCTCTAATTGTGATGCAGAGGTTTTCAGCTTGGCAGACAAAAGTCTTATTCATGCCTGACATTTTGTAGAAACATGAATAATTGTATGTTGTAAATGAGCAAATTGGATCTTTGATGGTTATTTGATTTAAACCGTTTGTAGCCTATGAATCATAAGCAATTATGATTAGCCATGCAATTCTTTGACAGCTTTCACTAAGCTTTTCATATAATCACTATCTTCTTTCAGCTTTAGTGATAAAGAAATACTATCCCAATAAGCTAAATTAAATTAACAAAAATCGTTTACTTACGAAAGGAGAAAATCACAGTCTGTATTCCTCTAGTTCCCAAGATCCACTGTTTAAGGAAGGCTAAAGGAGAGCTTTTGTTAGACTGCATGTTAGCCTAACCACGAAATGACTCTGAACCCCGCCTAAAACACTATATTTAACATAACGTATAAAACAGACGTACATCACATATTCCCAACCGGATGACTTTTAAATGGATTATTAAAGGATTTCACAAGAAAAGGGGAAAGATGGTAAGTCTCCTCGATTGGGTCGGGATCTGAGGGAAATCAACTTCTAGTCGTAACGACAAGTACGGTTGCTTACTAATTGGAACAGATTTATTTGACTAAATCATCAAAAGAGGTTACAGACTTTCAAGAAAAAGATTAAGATGTGTGTGTGCATGTAAACATGTCTCTCCTCTAGCCATTCACAAGTAGAACAGAACTACAGGCCTCAGTCTTTCCAAGTCTAACTTGGACCAGACCGAGGGCTTTTGTTCGGTAGTAACTCGGTAGTAACTCGGTAGTAACTCGGTTGTAACTCCGTAGTAACTCGGTAGTAACTCCATAGACAAGCAGAACAGAGCGGGACACCCCGGGCCAACAGTGTAGCATAACCTATGCCATCAGTGTCCCTAACCCCCCGAAAACCCCTGCCGACCACGCGCCCCTCCTCCCATAACAGTCACATCCAGTCGTTCAGTTGACAGCGACCGTTTGTCTCTCACTCTCTGGTTCTACCCTACCGAGGGACAAAGGCAGAAGTTTGGGGGGGAGGGGGGGGGCGGTTGTGCGACAGCGTCTTCACATACCGTGGAACAGCCTACGTGGATCGGTTTTCCCATTTCAATCAGAGCAGTGCCAGATCATTTCTGATGGCTGCGGATGTGACGGGCGTCTCGCGTTCGGTAAGCCTCGCGTCACGTCCACGCATGCCGTGTGGCTCACATCCGAATAAGGCGATATTAAACAGGGCAAACATATGGGAACAACAGGCAACTGGAGGCCATGTTTCATGTTTCAGTAGGACCCAGTAAAAAAAACTCATTAAAAAAGAAGATGTGCCACACAGTTTCAGTGTTCTGTTTAATATTATATTTAATATATACATATATATACTAAGATATTTCGAAATATATTATAATGTAATATTAGAAATCTGTTTGTACAGAATATGGGTAAGATTAGGCCTAAGACTTGATTAACATACTACATCACATCTTGGAATAATCAGTCAGTAGATTTGTGGTGGAAGACTTTCAACAGTCGCTTGATAACATCTGGTAGCAGAGACATGAAAACAGAAACCAACATGTGCACAGGACTCAAATAATAACACACACACACTTCAAAAAAGAGAACACCCTCTCACTTACACACACACACACTTCAATGTCACTTATAGTAATATAGCCTAGTGTGAAGTGAACAGAACACAATGACTTTACTGACGACAGACGTCAGCACAACCCCCTGACTCACACACACACACACACACACTCTCTTTCCTAGTGACCATGAGGTCGTCAATCTTAGTAAAAACAATGGCGAAGTCAAAAAGCGAGCCTCCTTAAATAACCCTCCAACATGGCTCCTCACAGAGAGCAGTAACCATTCGAGAACAGGGACCTTTCCACACGGATAATAATTCCGTTTAGATGGACCAATAAATATTTGAGTAGAAAACAACCCTCTGGAGGCCTGTTTTATGAGGCTCTACAACAACTAGCGCCTCCGGTCTAGTCTATGGAAAGTCAAAAGGCTTTACAAATGTTGCTGGTCTTGTTGGGTAACGGAGGGAGGAGCCATTTCAGACGTAAACACACAGAACCTTACTCTTTAATCCCCCATCTCCCAAATAGGAAGCAGTGTTATCTGTCCCCAGACCCCCCCCCCAAACGCCCCCCCCAACCCCCTGAAGTCCACAACCGCGACCACTTCCACATGGACAGGGTAGTGTATCGTCGCCCCCCCCTCTATCTCGGTCCTCATAGGATAAGCATTCCCAGCTGTTTCCAGGAACAGGCTGTTGAGATTGGTGGATGGATTTTCTCTCTCTCTCTCTGTCTGTCTCACAGAGTCTGGGGATAATTCCCTCCATTTCTTCTCACAGTGACTAGCTGTGGTCCCAGGGGTACGGTTGCTACAGAACTAGGCCACAGACCGGCCCAGGAGACTGAGTGCACAGACCCAAACACACAAAACAACACTTGGCATGAGAAGCGGTGACAACAACTAGCGACGTCCAATACAGGCTGGATGCCTGGTTGCAGGACAGGCCGGCGTGGATCTAATAGGCATTTGTGCACGTTGCTGCTCGCAGGTTATTTTTAATAACTTGTCTGTAAGTTATAATATCCCCGGAGACTGAATGAGTGTCTATCTTAAGGCACATATTGACTTATAAGCACACATGGGGCACATAAAAAAAAAAAAATTAAACATGATGCATAATTATTGGCTGACTGAGTTAATATTTCAACAGTAACATGGACTGTTTGTGTTGATAACATCAAGTTGTATGACTTTGTGTTATATGACATGTAATAACTTGTTTGAGACCTAGGAATAAAGTCCCAAGGGAGTGTAATGAGATATTGATTTATATGCCCTCTAAAGTAAAAAGAAAAAATATATATATATATATAAACTTTCCCTAGAGTACAGTAACTTGCCTTGAAGGAACCATGTGTGGACAAAAGCAGACGTGTTTGTGTAAAAACGTACAATGCAGAGGGCTGACTAAAAGCATTGTAAGAGAACAGAATAAACATGTAAGGGCAGCCTACGAAATCCTCTACATTGTTTTATAGACTACCTCCGCGATTCCAGGCAGAAGATATCTCTCGCAGATTGGGGTCCAATCAAATTAGTTTCCCTCTCAGTTGACAGTTAAACGAGCCACGTCTTATGATTTACGATAGAGGTAGCCTAGTCGTCTTTGTGACAGTCACTGCTCACCGTCAGGTAGCCTACACCAGAAACGTCTAGACAGACAAATTATGCCATATTTCCAGTTCAGTTCCCACATAGGAGAGGATGACACCCTTGTAACCTATCATGACTTGAGGCTGAATTGCACATGTAAAAACATTTCCTGTCAAGATGTATAGCACATTCAATTAATTACAGTATTGACATATTCTAAAAGGTCAGTTCATACACGAAATATTCCATCTCTTACACCATTAGCCAACGAACTATAGATGTTTAATCAAAACAGTGATACGCTTGCATGAATGGTGCTATTGAGAGACCTTTCGTATTGGATTCCATTAATTTTTTTGAACAATAATGACTGTAGACGGGTTTGTATGGGCCCAGGTAGGTTACTAGATGGTGCGGGGTATACTACTCACGTAATGTTTGGACGGATTGCGCCGCTTCTCCACGTCCACGACTTTTACATCCAGCACTGTCCGAAACTGCATCTTGACGTTAGAAATGGCTACAGCACACACACACGAAAAAGCCAAGATTCTAGCAATAATAGGCTATAGCCGACCATGTACAGTTATAGAAACGCCAGAGAAGAATGAAAAAAGGACAGTCATTTAGTGGGTTGTCGAAGGTTCCGGCAAGAGGAATCAAATGTCTTCTCTTGACGTTAGTGAAGTTGACACATATCACTCTTTACCCGTTATTCTGTGTCAAAATGAATACCTAAAAAACCATACCCGCAGTGAATTTAAAATCGATACAAATTAACGTTCTGCCGAAATCCAATATGCGAGATCTTCACGTTAGACAGTCTTGTCAGCGGTTGCGTGTTGAGAAGGCGGTCACCTCAAATAGAAAAGTGGAGCGAGGTCCTTTGTTTGTGGACCACAATACCTTTCGCGATAAGTGCTTACCTTGGGATTGGGGTATATGCAAAAACGAAGCCGGCAAATTCACCGCCAAATGCCTCTCACGGCAATCCAGATTTTGAGGAGAACGAGTGGGATGGGCTTGCTTCTCATGCGTCCTCGGGTGGGATGAAGCATCGTAAGGGAAACTGTAACCGGTTGAAGTACAACCCGTTACATTTCCAACTCACCGTGTATAGAATACGTGACGCTAGCGTGGATGCTGTTTGGCATTGTTTGTAAATATTTTGATACAATGTTGGAAAACTACATGCAGTGGGCAGCTCGTCACCAGGTAGTAGTAACTTTTTCTATATAACTGCTCCGAAGAGTTACAATGTAGTTAAAGATAAGTAGCACTGACACATCGGACTGCGACCGATACTTTGTCTAAGTTAATGGACGCGCACACACTGACACAATGATTTTGTATTATCGAAAGCTTTTATTTGTAGAATTAATAACAATAAAAAAATATTCATAGACTACAGTTATTTGTAGGCTGATCTCCTCCTTAAAGGCCGACAGAGCATAAACTGTTCCATATTGTTTCTTACGCCTCCCTTTTTCTTTGACAGCGGTGGCAACTGAGTCATAAGCCGCAATAGGCTGTTCTCATAAATAGCTTGGATGTATGGATACAGATGTTCCAGCGTCAACCAATCAGCGACCGGTATTAATGCGAAGCATTTCAACGACGAAATGCTGCCCCCGTGTGGGATACCACCAAAGTAGAATTTAATTCGGGTATCCATTCACATCATTAATAATCTCAAAATAACTAGCATACACGTTCATTACCAGCCAAAAGATTGGACACACCTACAAATGTAAGGGTATTTATTTTGCAATTTTCCACATTTTAGAGAAATTGTGAAAACAAACTATATGGAATCACACAGCTCAAATTATTAAAGAGAAACAACAGTCTATCATTCACCTTTAAGATATTAATGTAAATCAGGACATCTGATTTACACTAGCTATAAAGGAAGAGATCATAAGAATTACCAGCCTCAGTAATCTGCAATTAAATGAACCTTCTTAGTTTTGATGTCTTCACTATTATTAATAGTAAAATAAAATTGTAAAAATAAAGAAATACCCTCAAATGAGAAAGTGAATGGCCGTTTAGTAATAATGCAAATGCTATGTTATAATCTAGTAGGACAGTTTTATGACATCATTTTCAGTCAACTTTAATACATTTTTATTATTCCCCCCAAATGGCAACAGAAAAACAAAATGTAAGTTGAGATAGTATCAGCTTCTGAAATGTTGAAGAACGTCTCAGTTAGAAGACGGTGTAATGGCTGTCTCTAGTGCTGATAATGTCACTATTACACTCCAAAGCTTTGAGAGCCAGCTCCAAGGCTGCCCTGCTCACATTATGACTGTACCTCTGTCTAACACTGGACAGTATGTGCAGGGCATGGCAACCCCTTTCGGCATCTGGTGACCAAGATGAAGACCATTAATACATCTGGGAACAAAAGGTTTTAAAGCAATATTGGATTGCTTGTATTACATTAGGGTAGGAAAAATAAGAAATGATACAAGAACGTTTTATTTAAGACCTAAACCCCAAAAATGATTATTAAAAAGGAGAAAAGCCCTTACATTTCTCTCGTCGACAATCCTCCTTGATAACATCTCTGATGGCCATTAGCAGATCTTTGTCCTGCTCGGTTACCTAGAGATGGACGCATTAACACAACTCACTTCATTAGGGTGTAGTCTTTGGGGTGGAATAAAAAGGCAAAGCAAGGACAGTCCTAAAAAAAAAACCTTGGTTCTACATCCTCGCGAGCCTCAATATCAATGCGTTCAACGCTCTTCCTGTTGCCCCCTGTCTTTATATGGTACGGCCGCTTACGTGGTAAACTTCATCCTGGGATTTGACCTTGCGGAACACCAAGCCTTCATCAATCAGGGTCTGGAGGCTCTCCTTGAGGAGCTGCCTGAGGTGATTGGAGGACGATGACGGACCCGATGATGAACCGGCCTCAGGCTCCTAGAACATCAGTTAACGTTTAAAACCACAAGCCCAATTTAAATGGACGACAACTCAGAGGGGGACCGAACGACTTATTTGTTGCCCTCAATGGAAACACGAAGAAGAGAAAGAAGTTATCGGCAAAAAGGAGCAATTTCCGAAGACTACTAATAGCATTGACAAACAAGGTTTCTGTGCAGTCATCATAGAGGCAACTTCATTTTGCTTTTAAGACCCAATAAACCCTTTAAAAGGACTATATATTCCATATATCTAGACTATAGGTTAATGCTTACTTGTCTGGTCATTGTCTTCTGAGGTTGGCTGGACACCAGTGGCTGTAGGATCTCCTGGATATCGTACGGTCTGAACCTAGTGACCTCTCTGTCTTTCAGGAAGTCCTTTAGAATACGTGTGGCTTTGCCAAGAAGGGAAGCAGCTGAGGAACTGCAAATCAAATGTTGTATGTCACATATTATGTTGATAACTGGTGTAGAATAACAGTGAGGTGCTTACTTAAAATGACTTTTTCCCAACAATACAGATGGATTTCTAAATATAGAATAGTAAAAATAAATAGAATACATGTGATAGAAATAACCCTAACTATGAGAGTGGGAAAAAAACGCAGAAACCGCACGATTAACCATAACTTCTCCATTTACAAGAAGAACAAATACCAAGTGGCTGCAAGCCATTAACCAGTAACACACATTCGACCTGTCTGATTGTTTTTGGGCACACCCTTGTGTGTTAGGATCCTGAGCACCAGGGTCCAGGCGGAGGGGTTTGTCATAACACTCTCTGTAGAGCCGAGGAACCTCCATCATCCAAGAGATCTGGGTGATCATCAATGGGTCCGACACCTTATCTACGAAGGAGCCATTTGGGACAAGAGAGGTGGGATATTATAGGACGTTACACAGAAAGCGCGTTCCTGGGCGTGCGTGCGATCTGCCCACTACCACTCACAGTACATAGAGGCCATGACCTCCCTCTGGTGCCTGGAGGACTTGACGGGCCCTCGTACCCTCAGGAGTTCCCCAATGTCCAGATTGGAGCAGCTGCATTGGGCTTGCTGGAGCTTCTTCAGCTCCTTGCCTGGGTCGAAGCCTCCGCCGGTGCTGCTACCCAGAGCCTTGGCTCCTGCTCCTGCTGATGACGCCAACCATACTGAACCAAACAACAGGGAACTAACAGCACATCCTTACAAATCTGCTATTGTATTGACAATATGTCATAGGTGTTTACTGTATGCGCGGACACAAACACACACACAAACACACACACACACACAGAATATACAGTCGGTTTTTATTTAATTAGATACTTACATGTAGCAGAATCACCCTGATCTTTACACTGTTCATTTTTCCAGCAAAGGCAATTTATAACGCCAGTGCCGTCATCCACTGTAAACATTATACGTTTGATTTATTGACATGACCTCAATAGGCTATTTGCTTTGGAGTATTATCGTTTTACTGATATGCATAGACAAGATACAGTAGAAATATCCATGCACATTAAAATATCCACATCAATACCTCCATAACAGAAGAAGTCTTCTCTTTCTCGCTTGTACACCACAGTCCCAAGCACATCTACTTTGAAAATTGGACGTGAGTTGTAGAAATATATCCCTTAGGTAAGAAAGAAAAGAAAGGACATGCCTTTGTGGTTATTTTAGCTAAATATCCGCGCATGGCATGTGCCGATGCTGCCCGTAACCTTGATAGGCATGAGGTTGTTATCTAGTAAAAGGAATACTATGATGGTCACATTTCAGTAATTTCAGTGTTGTGAGCACATACACATTCTGTTGGATTAATGACTGAGGATAGGAGCTTAAAATACCTGGTACTTGACACGATTCTCTCATCTGTAGAATGTCTTTGACATAGAGCCTGGTATAAGCGTTGAACATTGGGTCCAGTCCCCACAGCATGGAAGATGGTTCCTCCCATTCTCTTTGATTCTCTGGATCTCTGTCTTCAGCCTGCATAGCATCATTGATTACTCATTCCACGAAACCAAAAGAAGCACGCGAACTAAATTACGATCATACACCGGTGTATTCGCTGCTTGGTTTGTTTGCGGCATCGGTAGTTACTGCTGTTTCCGTATGTTTTAAGACAAGTCCAAATGTGCGGACATAAAAGTCCACGGTTCCGGTCACGTGGATAGTCCACACGTAAATATATTTTTTTATATAAAAGTAGATCACATTAAATACCCGGACGGTATTTTATACACAATAAACTACGATGTTTATATGATGATTATAATATATTTGGTATCACAATAATGTTAGAAGGTAGCATTCCTGCCTGTACGTGCGGGTGCACAGCTCTCAATGGTACCTGGGACATGTAGTTTAACAAAGAATAAGAGAAGAAAGAAATCCATCAGACTATACGTTATTTCTCTAATCTTCATGCAATTGTCAAAAGTGTACATGCTCAATTGTAGAGGAAATTATCAAAACGTTTAATGAGGCTACATGGCTTGTCTCTTTCGTAATGTTGTATATGAATTACAAAATGTTGCTTTGCTGAACAATAGGCCTGTTACACATTCATTCAATTGCCTTCTACAGAATATTATAAGACATCCTTGAAATTAAGTGGAATATTACGATAATTATTTATGAATACTGGTTAACACAAATCATGTTGGCCAGGCCTCCTCCAGAACTGACTGTGCAGGCAATGTGCTTTTGCTGTGTTTTCCAGCATCAGTCAAACATCAAGTGAAAGAACTACAGTTGTGCGCCGATGAGCGCGCATTTGACACCAAATCCGCTAGATTATTGGACCCCGTGCCTCGCTGACGGTGAGGATCTTGTTTTACCATGCAGACGGTGTTTTATTAGCTATTTATACATTCCGGAGACTTTTGACGATAGAATATTGTATTTTATGGAGTCCTATTATTTAGAATGTTCGCATCGTTGCCTCCTCTGTCTGGTTTCTGGCTGAGGAAAGAGAATCGCAGTTGGCGTTTTTGAGAGTTGAGGAACAACGGCAGCTTCCCGAGCTTACTTAGCCCTTTGAAAGTCTATTCTTTGGACGGATATACAATGCCAGGAGACATCCATGTGAATTTTGTTGGTATGAGAATCAACATTTCCCCTTGATGTGGGCGGAACTATATCGTGTTATGGGATGAAAGTAACTTGATTTCATTTCCATTTGTCATTATAACGGGTTTGTTCATCGATTTATGTGAAACGGTAAAGATTAAATTGTTTTATCATTGTAACGCTTTGAATATGCCAAACCAGACCTTTCTTGACAACAACACTCCAAGGGACACGTGTGAACACTGTTATTCGAGCATAAGCAAAGTGATGTATGGCTGGAAAATATAAATTATTTTGTCAACTGTCAATCTGAATAAGGCAGGCTTGGAAATGGCATCCTTTTTCAATTTCCGTAAAATCTTTAAATTGGGCGCTGAGAAGAAAAAGAAGCAATATGAACATGTGCACCGAGACGAGAATCCAGAGGAGACTTGGGAGATGATTGGAGAGTTGGGGGACGGAGCCTTTGGAAAGGTCTACAAGGTAGGACTGGTTTGTCATTTACGTGTAGCTGGTGCGTTCGCAGCAGTGATTTCAATTATCTATATTGATCTTGCATTTATATGTCCTACAGTAACCATTTACAACCTGTTCTGACCCACCCATGTGACAAAGCCTAGGACAATGGTCTTTAGCCCACAGTCGAATGCCATCAATTGTATTAATCTGGTCTTTGACTTCCTCCTGGCATACCGGAGTTCATCTGTTATGCCAGCAGTCCGCCTATGCTATCAGTTTCATTACGTATGTTTAAGAAAACATCGGGATTCGTTTGTGACCGTATCCAGTCACATACCCAAGCGCCACGGATTTGTTTTGTTAGGTAGTTCACGTCAGCCCCTAATAGTGTTAGATTAGCCATTAACCCCCCATTGTTGAATTGTTCTTGCATCGCATTCACCAAACTCAATGCGTTCAACAACATGCTTTAAATTGGGCTAATTTACATGAGTGAGAAAGAACTCTATCACCAGTGGGTAGGGGGCCGGTACGCGGGGTAGCAGGGAGCTTTTGCTAAACTATTCCAATTAGCACGTCTGTTATCTGTAGCCACTAGCCTATTTTGGTGTAATAGTGAAAGTGCTTTGTTTGGAATGTTTTTCAGTTCAAATAACAAGACGGCTTGTCAGTTATGCTTTTACAGAAGAGCAATTTGTCATATTCATTGCTATACTAGATATAGGAGTTGTTGTTATATGCTTGTCAATGTAATAAATCCATATTTCCGGTCAGTTACGTAACAGATGCTGAGTGAACAATACTGCTACAAACTACCCATAAGCCACAGTAAAAAAGAACATGCAACAGTTGCCATTAGGCTAATCCTAGTAAACGATTGACCTATGTGGTGTTACTTGGGCAACAATGGCCAAGTAAACCACTTCAATGGAAAGTAACTTTGGTAATAAAAGAAACATTTTCCCTGAGGATCTATGCCACCCATATGAGAGCTAGGCTATAACCTGGTACAAGCTCGTGTTGAGTCTCCGCATTGAGACGCATTGGTCTCCAATCTCTCCGACTGCAAGTGCAAGAGAAGCGCTTGTGTCACTGTTGATTATGAATTCACCCTGTGAATTAGATTATGTCAAATGTGATAATACAGTACAATTAATTTAAAGATAATCTACCGTGTGCCTGGCAACATGGCCTCAGGAAGCACCCAGGTCAGGAGGAAGTGTCATATCCCATATCGCTGTGGGCCGCATCAAGTACATGCAGCTCTTAGACAACAGCCAAAACAAACAGCAGACGTTGCCACCTTCAAAGGAATCTTGACTTGTGCTGTGATCATTTCCTAAAAGATGTGTCACGCAATTGAATAAAGTGTCTGTTGGCTGCTTTTGGCTGTTTGTCGATGTCAAAAAATAACTCAACGCTGTGTGTTCTAGATTTGTATTTTCCTAAAGTTCTCCCTCAACCTTGTATGTCCACCAAGCTGTTTCACTTTCAAAAGCTTCCATAATAACCCAATCACCTTATCATTTGTCTGCCAGGCCCAGAACAAGCTAACAGGGATACAGGCTGCGGCAAAAGTGATCGATACCAAGACGGAGGAGGAGCTAGAGGACTATATGGTGGAGATCGATATCCTGGCCTCCTGTGACCATGACAACATTGTCAAACTGCTGGATGCCTTCTACTACGACGGCAAGCTCTGGGTGAGTCCATGTGGATACCTTCAAAAGGCTTGTGCTTTGTAAACATGGCTGTTGTTAATACTAGTACAAGGTCAGATGTGTGAAAATGTGTTTTTGTCTAGTTTCAAGTACTCAACACATTTTAGTGTTAAGGTCAGACTTGTTATAATTTGCATTGAATCATTTTTTTAAACCCTATCATGCGTGCGGGTTTGGGGACAAATGGTTGTTGCTGTTTAAATGGTCTTTAGCTCTAGAAAAGGCAAATAACAATTTGAAGTAGTCACAGAGAGATGGCAGATATTCCAGAGTAATCCAGTGAAGATCTAGAATACAGGGTTTGAGGATCTTGAGAAGACAAAGAGTGAGGTGAAGATTCTACCAGCCGTTAACTAGAATGTGTTACTAATTACAATTTAAGGCAGGGAACTAGTAAATGTAACCGATTACATTCATGAAGCAAATTATCCAACCTTACTCTAGTCATCATCTTTTCAGGTCCAAAAACAAAAGATGTTATTCTAGGGAATCACCATGTCTGATATTCAATTTGTGTATTCCATTATGTTATTGCATAACATTTTGTCATCCGTTTGTCTCTCGTGTATTGGGTCATTCTGTCACTTCCCTAAAACACCCCCTCCTTTAACCATACCTGCGAGTGTACAATGTTTACAGCTTAGGGGTATAATTGGGTGTACAGATCTGATTTCAGATAACTTTGCCCCCGGGAAGTCCTGTGTCTTTAGATAAGGATAACAGAATTGCACAGGGAAAGTACTCATGAATATGTTTAGTCTACGGCAAATATTCTCGCTCAACAATGTTGCTTAATTTAAAGAAAATGTACATGTGAATACTATTTTGTATTCCCACTATATAATGAGAAAATGTCACTGGACCAGAGGTAGGTGGTATACATATTTAGCGATAAAGCATTAACATGTGCGACGCTCGTTTTCTTTAATCACTTTTACAACTACCGGCTGAAATTGTGCCTAAGCCTCACGATGCATTTTTCAGACAAGAAGGATTTGTAGAAAGTGTTCTAAGGGCACCGCTAAGATTGTACATATCCTAGCCTCCCAACTAGGGCGAGAGACATGCACTTCCTGTGCTCCCTGCTGATCATAAAAATGTGTGCGCATGCATATCAGTGATCAGACCCATAAAAAGCTGTGATGATTACCAGGAGTCTTAGGTGACACAGCAGAGCGCTGTTGAGTGCTCGGCACATTCCTTTCCATTGTCGGACAAACGAAAGGTCCTTCTCCGATCGAGGTTGCATATTTGTGTCCCGGCTTACGTGGTAGCTGGTGTGCAGATACCAACAGAGGACCGACGCAAACTTTCTTTACTCTGAAATCGTCTGGCCCAGGCATCTGGTGTCACGACTAGTAACTGGTGGGAAAGAAAAGGCCGTATGGTTTCTCTATACGAAATCACTGAATACGTTATAGACGTGACACAGTTTCTCCCTCTTTATAACATGGTGGGCGGTCAAAGTTAATCTTTCATTTGGATACGCGCCACCTTATTCTTTGAGCCCGACGTTAGGTCTTACTGGCCCCAGGCCATCGTTAATGTTGAACCTTGACGGATGGACAGAGGCTGAGGGAGACAGGCTGAGAGACAGAGAACTAGAGAGAAATTAGCCCATAAGTCTTTGGGGGAAAAAACATGTTGTTAAAGGCAGCATGCAAGTCAAGCCTAATAGGGGCCTAATATTTACTGGGCATTATAATATATAGACTCTAGTAGTGATAGCAAGTAATTATTCATTGAGTATCGCAATTGGCCTGTATTCCTATATGTTGCGTATCATGACCCTCTCAAACCACAATTGATTTGACCTGTCGGATACCCTAGCTGCCGTGTGGCTAATATCATATCTTAGTGTTGTCGTCCCCCGCCCTGCTCCACTTCAAACACTGACCAGAAGGCTGTGCATATGTGTGGGAGAGAGGAAGTGATTGCCACAGGCCTCCAGTACCACTCCAATCGTCTGCCACTGTAAAGACCCACAGTTCGGCCTATTGTGTAAAGGCCGGCTAAAACAACAGCTCGCCTGCCATTGAGCCAACACTCCAAGGGCCTGTGTGTATGAATGGCCTGGACTGTCTTGAGGCTGGGGCTAGCTGGGACAGACAAGGTTTTGTTCGGCAGGGCAGGGTGAGCTTGGGAGGTGTTTTGTTTAGAGCACAGTGTGGTTCGTGGCCGGCTAAGAATAGGAGTCTGTTGTTCCTAAAATGTCATTGTTGCCACGGTCGCCACCTCGGCTGACTCTGTCTCGCGATGCGAGAGGATCAACTGTAAACACTTTGGCAAAAGAAAGAATGGAAAGCAGCTTGCTCGTTTCTTAATAAGTCTGTTACATTGAGGAAGTTTTGCGTTTTTGACTTCCTTCTCTTTGCGTACCCAGTCAAACGTGTCTAACGGGGTCTCTGTGAGCGCCATTCATCTATTACACTCCGCCCCTAAGTGTCTTCAGTGTGTTTGAGTGCCGTCATTGTTGTGGGGATCTTGAGCTGTTCATTTGGTTTTTGTTTGCCTAATTGGTTCCTCAAGCGACATGCAGGGCTAGATTAGGCTATACCCCCTAGGCAGACCAGAGCCGGGAGTTGTATCAGGACTAGCCTAGGTTAAGCTAAAACTGCAATACCACCTCCCTGCACTTTGCATGGCTACATGTCTCTGTCCTCCAGATCTAGCCACATACTTGCCGCCCATAATGCTGGGCCAACCCCCTCCCGTCGGCATGGAAACTCATAATCCTATTTGGAGGAAAGGGCTAAAAGTTCTGGCCAGCTAGGATTTAATCAGGATCATCATTACTCCTCCAGTGGAAGACACAAAGCATCGGATATGACATAATACAGAACAGAAAGATGGAGTGCAAAGACCAATTTATAGTCATTTAAGAACAACATTGCAATCCACAGTTCTTCTGAGATCTTGGAAATAATGCTCTAGGCTTTGTGTTTACACTGTGAAAATACCCTTAAGCAGAGCAGCGGAATGGTCTCTCTGGTCAATCCTCTTATAATAGCAGCATGCGGCAGCCATATTGAGAGCTTTTTAAAACCCATTAGGGCTCAGCAGGTTTCGTTCTCTGAACCTGGGCAGAAACGGGTTCACTTTTAAATTCACTCATTAAAAATGTGGACTGAAGGGCAATTGCAAAGTTTGTCTGTAGGATGGGATCATGTGCTCACTAATGTCCACATAACCACATTCATGATTAACTTAAAGAACAAATGCATCCTGTATTAGAACTTTGAACTTGGCCCTAATCAACAACACCTTTTTTGTGATGAAGCAGGTTACGAATGTAAACAGTTTATAGTCCATGTTATAATCTAAGTCTTCACATAATATTAAGGATTATCCCACGTTTACCCGTTATAAAAATGTCCTGAAATGAACCCAGGCCCCAGCGTTTATATCGTCTGTGAAATACAGTGGGTGTTGTCTGTTAGTATTATGAAGGCCATAAGATTCCATCCCTTTCTCCCTTTTTTCTGCATGAGGTTACATACCCACCTATCATACAAACTACATGAATTGGATAATTTTCATTGTAGATCCTCGAATATACTGCAGCGCATGATTACATTAATTACTTACCTTACAGATCCCTGTATGATTAAGGTATGTTAATAAATGGCGTTTGTTCTAAAAACAGACAAAGACAGTAACACAATACTGGTTTCATATTTCATACGCACCGTAATCAGTACTCTTGAGTTTTATCTTCTCCCTGGCTGAATCCAACCAAACCTTTTTTGTACCATTGTAGATTCTGATCGAGTTCTGTGCAGGCGGTGCCGTGGACGCTGTCATGCTGGGTGAGTCAGCATTTGAACATTCACTTCAGTAGCACAGCATGTGTGAGCCAGGTCAACAATAACTGCTGTTAGTCCTATTAATGTGCATGTAAGTTTGTGTGTGTGCGCGCGCGTTTGTGAGAGAAACCCAGTAGGTGAGGTGTATTCTCAGTGTGTAATTACGTGTTCCTCGTTCCACAGAGCTGGAAAGGCCCCTGACAGAGCCTCAGATCCGGGTGGTTTGTAAGCAGACCCTGCTGGCCCTCCTCTACCTCCACGACAACAAGGTGATCCACAGAGACCTGAAGGCTGGAAACATTCTGCTGTCCCTGAACGGAGACGTTAAACTGGGTAAGAGCATGATGAAAGACAGACATGTATTAATCTACCAACTTCAAATGCTACAACCTGGGTAACTTCACTACCAACCAGTGTGGAATTTCATTAACTAACTACCAAGGACAGGGCCGTATTATTGATTATGCACTAAACTGGAAAATAAATGAATAAATCTGACAAACGACTACCTGAACTTGTGCAGAAATAAACCTTTTGTCGTCTGGCATAGAACGTTTTTACTAGGGTGTGCAAGGAGGAACACATTGCAAATCTAATTCTGGTCACAATCTGGTTAACAAATGGAGAGGGAGCAGGGATATTGTGAGTGATCCTCACCGTAAGCTCCAGAAGCATCATAATGTCCAGTAGACTGCGTATTACGATGAGTCATAGCCCAGTGGATGTAACATGCTCAGTGTGGTAATACAGACAGCCTTCAGAACTTGGACTGAACAAAGGTGGCTTTAAAAGCTTGATTGTCATTGGTGGTGACGGGTAGTGCAGGGACTCTGTGTGGAAGATTAGTCACATAAACGCACAAAACGTTCTAAAACGCACAGGGCATCATTGTACAGATGTACTCATTACATAAACGTGTGTTTTGTTATGTGTTGCTGCCTTATCGTTAACAAGATTGCGGGCACGGCTCTAGTTGGTTACTCTTATTAGTTGTAAACATGAACATAAACTGTGTTGTACCCCAGCCATTAACCGCAGAAACGTGTCATGTGTGTGTTTCAGCTGACTTTGGCGTGTCGGCCAAAAACACCAAGACTCTGCAGAGGAGAGACTCCTTCATCGGGACGCCCTACTGGTGAGGAACACGCTGTTGTTCACGCCCCCTCAGTGACTCTTGGATGGGCCTCTATGTCGTCAAGACGGCAGAGGCGAAAAAATTAACAAATACAACTTTCAAAAGTGGTACCCCGATTAAGGTTTTCTTGTTATCGATGACGTCCATGCGAATGGCACAACTTCACAAGCACACACTCTGTTTGTGGCTGTGGTAGTTATTTAATAGCCATCGGGGCCGGTATGCACACCTAATTAAATTAATACAGAACTACTACTTCTACTACTTCAGAATTGTAACAACAAATACTTCGGACTGCACTAGGCTGTTTATATTGTTAAAGACGCCACCAAGACCAGAATTACACTTCCTGGATTGCAACTTTAGTCGTTCACATGAAACCTTTGTTTCAGGATGGCTCCGGAAGTAGTGATGTGCGAGACGTCTAAGGATCGGCCTTACGACTACAAGGCTGACATCTGGTCCCTGGGGGTCACCCTGATCGAGTTGGCCCAGGTAGAGCCTCCCAACCACGAGATGAACCCCATGAGGGTCCTGCTGAAGATCGCCAAGGCAGAGCCGCCTACTCTGATGCAGCCTTCAAAATGGTACGTCTAGGAGTGTCACCGGGTCAATCGGTGACTAGATCTTTAGGACGCCTGGGCACTCCACAATCACTGGTCAAACAGCTCTTTTATTTACTCACGTTTAAGTTCAAACACATTGTTTGTAACTTTACTTTCTGATAGTGATTGTTTGAGGATCTACACTAGGAAATGAACGAGGTAGCAAGCGTTCGAATTGGGACACGAAGCGTAACCTATCTGCCAACACACGTTTTGCTAGAATAAACATAATGAGTTTGACACAAACTAATGAATTTAGCGGCTAGGACAACTTACCATTGCGGAGATGATGAGCGGTCAAAATAATTGTGTACAAACTCAGAGCTGTGAACAGAGGCATAATATATACATAGAATCTAGATTATTTTTTGTAAGACATGCTAGTATTTTTATATACACTGCTAGACTTTTTTATATACAGTGCTCAAAAAAATATTAGGTGAACACTTAAGTCTCACATCAGATCTCGAGGAAGGAAACATATTAAAGGTCAACATATGGAATGTACATTGTGTAATTCGTCGAGAACAAAACGACGTAACAACGGCCAATAGGAAACCAAAATCACCAATTGAGGGCTGGATTCAACTCAAATTCCCCACGGCAACTCATAATGTGACTCTGTAGTGTGTATCGCACCCAGATGTCTGTTTGCACTCTGGACAATGTCGGGGCATGCTCCTGATGAGACGGCAGATGGTATTCTGTGGGACCTTTCCCTATACCTGGATCAGGTCCTCCATGAGCTCCTGGACAGTCTATGGTGCTAATTGGTGGCGTTTAATACACCGTTACGTAACATCCCAGAGGTTCTGACTTGGATTCGGGTCTGGGGAATGTCATATCCCTGATGTTCAGTTGACCTGGCGTTATACGTGTTCCTTTCATTGTTGACCAAATAACCAAAGTTACTATTTAATGCCTCACAACCAAATGTTAACCCATCTGCTGTATCACCGTTTAAATGGTCTTCAGGTCTCCGGAGTTCAGTGACTTCCTACGGAAGTGTCTCGATAAGAATGTGGATAACCGGTGGAATGTGGCACAGCTACTACAGGTAACAGGGAGCCTGTATCTATTCTCTCCTTCTTTTTACATTCCCCCGCCCCCCTCTTCCGTCTTTGTCCCACGAATCCTCCTAAGGCAGCACAGGGCTCCAAGCCACAGCCTTCTGTCAAATTGAAATATGTGGCCATGTAGTCCCTTAATTATCATGATCCAACAGCTTCCCATCCAGTACATCTAATGGAAATCTATGTCAACCAGCTACCCTGCGTGCTAGCTAGCAAGCTAGCAACACTTATCTCATTGGCGCCTTCGTCAGCACAAGAGGCTTTTTCTTTTTAAAGGGGGTTAATCTGAGACCGCCCATTCCTACGTAATTACTTACAGGCAGAATCCTTCTAAGGAGATACAGAGTCTGGAGGACACACAGGAGCTCAGTGTGTAGTAGTACAACAAGAGTGCTGTTAGTGTTTTTCGACAAAAATGGGCGTAAAAGTCCGAAACAGTAATCTGCCACCGATGAAGGTGTTGATGGCAAAGAAGCTGCACATTCTCAGGCCACTGATTGGTTATGTTCAGCAGGTTTCCTGTCCAAAAAAGGTAACATTTTATTTTTGTTGCATGGCCGAAGGGTTTATTGTAATGACTATAGTACTTTACAATCGGATCGAACTGCTCTGTATTAGGTTGAATTTTTTAAGATCTTTTAAAGACTGTAATTCAAGTTTTTTATTAAGTACTACATTATTTTTAGTATGTGATTTGTATACATTTTGTATACTTTTAAATATTTATTTTATTTTTGCTTCATTCTTTTTTAATATACCTTCATTTTACGAGCTACGTTAATCCAGAACACAGTTTAATTTCTAGAAACAACCTCTGTAGTGCCTTTCTTAAGTTCTTGCTGATAGAGGGATTGGGCCTAACCATGTTTCAGTACTGGCGCCCTGAGAAAATCTTGAAATAATGCAAATATTTCTTTTTAATTTCAGATGCATTGTAGGTCCAGAAGTACATTCCAATGGGACAACATAATATAGTATCTTGAGGAGTTCTCTGTTTTGTGCGTATCTTTGCAGCACCCATTTGTGAGCACTGTAACTGACAGCAGACCATTGCGAGAGCTGATTGCAGAAGCCAAGGCTGAGGTCTACGAGGAGATCGAGGAACACAAGGAAGAAGAGGAGGAAGACGAAGGCGAGACGCAGCGGGTATGTTTAACGACAGGCAGGCCGATTGGATAGGAGCAACATCAACAGCTGTGAATTTGTATAGATTGTATTTACATCTGTGATACTATGACCAGACGTTAACTTTTTAGAAGTAGTAACTGCTGTAGGCTGAACTAGATTGACACAAGCAGGAAATGAAATATAACTATGAAATGTGTTATTTGACCAACGTGTGGATTCTTTACCTCTTTCCTAGGGTCACAAACGCGCTGCATCTGATGCTAGCATTGCCAGTTCAGAGGATGAGAAACTCCCTCAATCTCCCTCAGCTTCCATCTTGGAATCTGTACCAGAAAAGTCTGAACCAATCTTTCCCACAGTTATCGAAAAGATCCCAGAACCGTGTTTTGTCGAGCCAGGGATGAACCGTGAGGTGGATAATCACTTTGTAAAGGAGCCCTCTGCTCATGAATTAGAGGATACCTCTAACATTCCTGCAAATGGAGAGGTAACAGTAGTCGTTGAGAAACTAATCAAGGTGAATGAAGAGCTAAAGAATGTTCCAACAATACCAGAGGTCACCCTAGCAGAACCCAGGCACCTGGGTTCCCCGGAACCAGATGAGAAACTAGCAGAGCCTCAACCAGAAAAAGCAATCTCCAATTCTGAAGTTGTCCCGCCCGACAAGGAGCTAGAACAACTGTCCATCTCCAATCACAATGGGAAGGAGGTGGAAACGGCTGATGTCCCGGCCAATGAGGTTACCACAGAAGAGTCGAAGGAGGTGGTGGAACTGACAAACAAGGAATCTAGTATAAAGGCAAAGGTCATTGTGTTGGTCCCAGAGGAGAATCAAGTAGAAGACAAAACCACACCTACCTCGCCAACAGTCCTGAAAGTCGCGGAAGGCAAAAATGTGCAGTTAGTGGAGGAAACGCTGACTAGGGTGGAGGCTGGGGCTACAGTCAAGTCCAAGGATGAGAAGGATTTGGATTCTGGAAGTAGTTCAGCTGCAGATAACAGCAGCATAGACATGAATCTATCCATCTCCAGCTTCTTGACTAAAACCAAGGAGCCAGGAACGGTCTCCACACAGGCATGTTATTGCAATACTCTCCTAGGAATTTAGGAGAAAATAGTACAAAGACACCAAATCAAAATGAGAAGTGTTATTGTTTCTTATAAAAATATATTCCCACTTTAATTTTGAGCAACACATTTAAAAAAAGCTTGGACAGGGGCAAAAGGAAACTAGAAAAGTTGTGTAATGCAATAAAAAACCTGGTGTAACGTCACACAACTAATTAGGTTAATTGGCAAAATGTCAGTAACATGATTGTGTGTAAAATGAGCATTTTAGAGAGGATGAGTCTTTCAGAACAAAAATTAGGGAAGGGTTCAACACTCTGTGAAAGACTGCGCATGCAAATAGTGCAACAATAAAAAATAAATAACATTTCTAAATGTAAAATTGCTGAGAGTTTTGAGATTTCATAGTCTACAGTACAAAAAATCATTAGGATACCATGCCAAGAAGAAACCATATATGAGCAACATCCGCCATGTTTATAGGTTGCCACATTCTCTGGGTCCAAGCTCGTTGAAGATGGACTGAGGCAAAGTGGAAAACTGTTTTATAGGTTGTCTTTGCACTAATTTTAATTGAAAAATATACGTATGCTTACATACATGAATTCACCATTCCTATTATCCCAGATGATTTGTACCATAAGATAGTCAAGTTAGTTTAGTATTAATTATATATTTACAGCCCCCGTAATGTTTTCCCAGGACACCAAACGTCAGAAGAAGACACTGAAGAAGACCCGTAGGTTCATGGTGGATGGAGTGGAAGTTAGCGTGACGACGTCTAAGATCGTCACTGACAATGACACCATGAATGAGGAGATGAGATTCCTCAGGTAAAGATGTATTTCTGTACATTAATCTAAAGAGGAAGACTGTGCATTTAGCTGCCTAGTCATATAATCTGTCTTGTTTTGTTGTAGAAACTCTTGCTTAATACATTACTGAAGTGACGGCGCTAGCTATTGTAGCTTATTTTAGTTCATCTAACAATAATCGGTTTGATTTAAAATAAATGAATACAATGTTTGCTTATTTGCATATGAAAGTACTCATCGTCTCATGCATAGACCCAACGTTTTACATGTTTTCACTGGTCTCAAAGGAGACACTTCCTTTTCCATTGCTTTGAGTTGGTTCATGTCCTTTTAGGGGGAAAAGACAGTTCTCATTCATGGTGTACTGCTCCTCTATTCCTCTCCCAGGCGCCAGGAGCTAAGGGAGCTGCGTCTCCTTCAGAAGGAGGAACAACGGGCCCAGCAGCATTTAAGCAACAAACTGCAGCAGCAGAAGGAGCAGATATACAGGCGTTTTGAGCAAGAGATGACCGTGAGTCATTAGCCATTTTGTCAACGTCTCTATGAGAGGTTGCTATGTAAGGGCTTCTAAATGGTGCAGCTGGGAAATCAGCCTTTTGCCTCAATAGGAGACCAATGCTTTTCTTCCAACACATAGGAATTGCAGTATTGACTTATTGGTTGAACGTGTTTCCTAATAAAAGAATCAAGACCATAATAAACGTGCTTTCGGAAGGCATGTTGACCTCAGCTCTCCACTCCACATGTTGACAGTCCACTCGGCGTTGCCTAGAATCATGGCCTTAATTACAAATTGGTTATCACAAAATTAGGGGTAAAGAAGGTGCTGTGTAGTACTATACTTCCTGGTCTATTCTTGAACATGGCCCGATTTCAACCCAACCTGTCACAGGTGAGGTTTGATTGGTCTACTAGTCTGGTCACAACCAATCCCCAAGAAGCAACCTAAACCATGCATGCCCGTGAAGCAGTAAGCTGTATTAACCCAGTAGGATCATATGGTCCTTGCCGTGTTCTGCAGAGGCCCACGCCATCCACGCCACAACCCTCATGCGTCATGACTTATTTCTGGACACAGTAAATCCTTCTGTGTGTCAGTCGGTGTCACTCCCAGTTCTGAATACGCTTCCCCCAGTGCCTCCATGGCTGACTGGGTTCCATTACAATGCCGTCGCTTTCGATGATTATGAGATCCTTTGTTGACGACCGGTGCCCGGGTACGAGTTCCGCATCAAGCGGAAGCGACCGCCTGACACCAAATCAACATGAAGTCCTTGTCCTACAGAGTAAGAAGCGTCAGTACGACCAGGAGGTGGAGAACCTGGAGAGGCAACAGAAGCAGACCATCGAGAGGCTGGAGCAGGAGCACACCAACCGGCTGAGGGACGAGGCCAAGCGCATCAAGGCCGAGCAGGACAAGGAGCTGTCCAAGTTCCAGAATGTGCTCAAGAACCGCAAGAAAGAGGTACTGGGGGCTTTTGGTTGTGTTTTAACCCATGTGGTTGTGATTGAGGCCAGCGAGTGCCGAGCATTGAGTGAGAACCTCACTCCATGACACCTTTAGAGACGCTCCAGCGACCGACGCTAGAGGCCTTGATTTTTAGCCTCCTTGCTAGAGCTCCCGATTTACGTCCTGAGGACCCGGTTTCGAGTCTAAGTAGGGCCTGTTACTTTGTAAATGCTTTTGCATTTCCGGATAGTGTTTTGGACACACTAGTTCTGAGTGCGTTTGTGGAAACACAAACATGTCTATTTAGATTAGGTCGTCAGGCACAGATGGTACTAACATTTGCAGTGTGTGATTGGAGAGGCTGTTCTTATGACAGTGTCGCTGAAGGACTGGCTCACCCAAATGAAATGGGCCCCATATGTTTGTTGGTAGGATGCAGCACATCTAAAGATTATTTAAAGGCTATGTACAGTTGGCCCATCAACAATGCAGATTTTGGCGGCTATTTCAGATTTTTCCCTCCTGCCTGTCCATTCTTGTAAATAGGAATTTGTTCTCAATTGACGTGCATGGTAGACTAAAGTTTAACTGAATAACAATGAATCAAATCATAGTCTTTTGACAAAAGTGCATTGGAGGTGTTGTCACGTTGGAATAATCTTTGGATTTGTACAGTTTTTGTCCACTTTTAGTGAACAATTTATTATGACTTATTTGTCAAGTTTTAGTTACCCAAAAACATGAAATCCTTGTCTAACTCTTTGATGGATTTCAGTCACATTTTATTTTCTTGCTAAAGCACAGTCACATAACATAGTGTCCCAGCTTTATTTTTGATAGTTTTCTCTCCATCCAAAACATAATTGCCGTTCACTACCCCTTGACATTAGTGTGAACAGATGGCAAGACTGTTATTTAAAAATAAAATGGTTACATATTACAGAAAATATTATGGGGAAAATGTAACCAGGGCATTTTAGAGGAAGATTTTTTCCTGCAGTGAATTTAGACTAGTAGTTTCACCTTCAGTAACCGTGACAACCGAAACCACAGCAAGTCATATTTAAAAAATATTGAATGTCTCCCAGGAGATGTTGCTTCTGTTAGTGATTTAAATATGTAACTGAGACGTGTAATGGAGCTTTCTATAGATCCACAGGACAAAGTTGTGGAAAGATTGGTCAGGGAATGAGTATAGAGCTCATTTGAAGGCCTTGAGCATGGTCAAGATTATTCTTAAAAAGTGCAAGGTGTATGGCACCACCAACACTCTGCCTCGATCTGGCCATCCCTCCAAACAGGCAAGTAGGACTGTTCAGAGAGGGAACCAATAGGCCAATAGCAACTTTAAAAGAGTTAAGGCCAAGCTCACTACATATCAGGCCTTCACAGTATGGTGGTGAAGAACAAAGTCATTAATCCAGAAAGTCAATCATGAATATTCTTTTGAAGTACTTAACAATATATTGTGGTCTGACGAAACGACAAAGGAACACTATGGCCTTGATGGAAAGCATTTTATCTGGCACAAACCAAACTCACCCATATCTATGTCATATGCTAATCATCTGCAAACTTTACAAGAATGTGCCCGCTCCAAGAAGGGGTGAAATATGTGATAATCACAGTGGGAAAGTTGAACTTACAATTTCTGGTTTAGAAGGGTTTACTTTTCTATACAACTTGCAGTTATGGGAATATTGAGCTGTTTATCCATTCACTTCTGTCAGTATTAAATCAATGAGTTCCCTTTTAAGAGGATAGCCTAATCAGTCCAGTGCCTATTTATAGGCTAACTGCTAGCGTTTACACTGACAAACTGTTTATATAACCTGTGTCCAAATCGTTGTGAAACTGGCACTTCTCATCTACCCTGATCCCAGATCTGTAGCTCATGTGCTTTAGACAAATCATTTTGTTTTGGTGTTTGAGATGTTGGCTCATGCTGCGCATATATACAGATCTTGTAACCATCTGCTTTTTAAATTTCTCCGGAACACATTGCTATCCTTATCAAAGTTGTCAATGGCTTCCTGTATATCGTCACTATCATCTCTTTGTTTATGAGGTTTCTCCTGCTGTAACCCAAACAGGGTTGTCACCCAGACACAATGCATTTTGTGAGACTAATGAAAAGCGCTAACGTCTATATAATATAGCAATGGTACTGCCAACTCTGTGTGACAAGATGGTGCTGTATGAAAAATGTATGGTGTGGCTTTCCAGCATCGACTGTCCATTTCAATAACAGTCAAAGTGTTTCAAGTACATGTTTTTGAATCATTGGGTTTCATTGGGTTTACCAGTAATTAAAAAATGAGAAATGTATAGTTTATAAACTTTTATACATTCAAAGTCACTGGATGCCAAGCTAATGGAAACCTAGCCTTTGCTTGTCTTTTATGTTACAGTTAGTAGTTATTAGTTAGCAAGTTTGTTATTAAAATACAATTTTCAGGGACCCTATTTGGGGCGACCTATTACAAGCAGTGGCCAGGAATCTGTAATTCATTTGTCGTTTTTTTTACATGGAGTGTCCCAGATTATGATCAAATCCTTTCAGTTATCCTCCAGCACTCTCTTCAATGCCCCCATGCGGGATGTAAGTCGAGCCTCTCGGTTGTAGCGTGACACTTTCCCTCCTGGATTTATTCAGATCTGTCCTATTCCCCACTCTCACACGCCAGCGGTTCCATTCAGAGCCGTGGTGTTTCGTTGCATTGTGCATTTGGGTCGACTGCTTTCTCCTTACCTGTGCTGTTTTAGAATGTGGATGGATGGTCTAGGGGCAGTGTGACAGGGGACACTGTCGATCCTAAAGTTAGCGTAGGCAGGAACTGTGGGCGACTGAACAACGACATTGACGATATGCCAACAAGGCACATCTGACAGAGGACTTCCACCAGTCTACGTTGTCAAGACTGTGGTCTATTATGTCTATTCGTACTTAGCTAGAGGTAAACTCGGTTTGGATTGGAAACTTATACCTAGACACAATTCCCATTCACCAGACCTAGATCTTCCAATATCTTTGTGGGGGACTTTGGGGCAAGGTTACATACATTCTTGTTAAGCAGCTGACTGCATTACCGCCATGTCCTGATGGGAATTACGGTACACCAGGTAAACCAGTTCTTTAGCGTGCTCTGAGGTGACTGGTTTGCGTGTTGTTTGACTGAAGAAACCAGAAAAGTTGCTGTGATATTGTCCTCTTTCCCATTTCATGGACAGACGTTCTGTTTCTTGTGTGGCACTTTTACTACTGGTTTAAAACAATGTTCTTGTACTTTCCTAACACACGTCTTTACGTGTATTAAAGAGACATTGTAGGTCTGGTTTTGGGGATGTACAGTCAATCTGAGTTAGTGTCTCAACTCATTGACAAAAAGAGAACTGACATGAATCTTTTTCATTTTTGTGTGTTCTGTGCTATTCCTGTTGGCCTGCTTGTGGCCTCATCCATTCCACCCAAGTGACTGTCCCTCCTCCCGTGGACCACACTGTGTGAGGAGGGCTTGTTCATATTAGTGCTCTCTTCCCTTTTCCTCCACAGGAGCAGGAGTTTCTTCAGAAACAGCAACAGGAGCTGGACTGTGCTCTTAAGAAGATCATCCAGCAACATAAACATGAGCTGGCCACCATCGAGAGAGACTGCCTCAACCATAAACAGCAGCTCCTCAGAGGTGATGACACATGTGCTTCACAGTATCTATAGTCAGTTGTAACAGCTTTCAGACGGTGTTAAGGGGGTTCCTGTCTTAAACAACAAGCAATTTCAGGTGGGGGGGGGGGGGTTGAGCACAGGAACCTGCTTGTTTGTTCCAATTTATGCGATGCGTCACTGCCTGCTTGCTTGTTACCATACATTCCTTTTTTGCTGCTGTGTTTTAGGGACCACGATGAGGTACTGTATCTTTGACTGCACTGCGCATTTTTTCAAACACGGCCAAACGCATCCTTCTCCCCTCCAAAACCTCGAGACGTTCAAATTCGTGAATGTGGCTTCGCAGCAGATGCAGAGGTCAAAGCATGCTACATCAGCCGGGGTTGTTGGCTGGGACATGCTGTCACATATAGCGCCGGTGTACTAGCAAGTAAAAAGTATTGCTGGAGCGGGCCGTTTGAAAACAAGCGGAACGGCTTGGTGAGATGTAGCGTGCTTTGACCTCCTGCACGGCCTCCTGGCCATGTTTGAAAAGATGCGCAGTGCAGTCAAAGATACAGTACCTCGCAGAGGTCATCATGGTCCCTAAAACACAGCAGCTAAAAAGGAATGTATGGTAACAAGCAAGCAGGCAGTGACGCATCGGCATAACTTGTAACAAACACATTCTTCACCTAGTTCCACAGAGGTTCTCATACCTAAACTCCTGATTCCCTAACATGAACGAAACCGTGGAACAGTGGCCTATTGACAAACCCTGGCTGATCTGTTCCCAGTCAGCTCACACGTAATACGCTTCAGTGTACCGAAATAGCTCATCGGAAATGCTCACGACCTTCAGGGCTGGAAGACTTTCAGGCGGAATGTTATGAACCCGGTTTGGAATGGTATGAAATGTCCGAAGGGAGGTGTCTCTTCCCCGGCTGAGGGGTTAGTCAACGAAGGGTTAAGGCGAAAGCTGATAGAGTAGAGTAGAGATTATAATGGCATTGTATGACCAGCTCTAATAATGTTACGCTTAACGGCCCCTGTTATGCGGCTACCTTTTTTTTTTTTTACTAACCGTGTTCGTATTTCTTACCCCTGCAGCGCGAGAAGCAGCTATGTGGGAGCTGGAGGAGCGCCACCTACAGGAGAAACACCAGTTGCTCAAACAGCAGCTGAAAGACCAATACTTCATGCAGAGACACCAGCTGCTCAAGAGGCACGAGAAGGTACGGCGAGGCTTCCGTAGTCACAAACAACAGCTGAATGTGAATGTGATCTCATGAGCCTTAACGGGACCACGCAGCGAAAGACATAGCTACCCGGATTTGGACTCTAATCCGTTCAGATGTCAGCCTTCCTGGGAAGACTGGTTAAAAAAAAAAAAAAAAAAAAACGTGGCTAAAACTTTTGGGAACTTCTCTTTGGGGAGTCCCCCCCCCCCACCCAGATAACCCCTTCATATGAACCCCGATGTTTCTCTCTCTCCTGTTTCCCGCTCTCCATGACCGCTCATCCTCGGCCCGACCTCCGTAGGAAATGGAGCAGATGCAGCGCTACAACCAGCGCCTCATTGAGGAGATGAAGAACCGCCAGGCCCAGGAGAGGGCCCGCTTGCCCAAAATCCAGCGCGGCGAGGCCAAGACGCGCATGGCCATGTTCAAGAAGAGCCTGCGCATCGCCGGGGGGCCCATCACCCCGGACCAGGAGAGGGAGAAGATCAAGCAGGTGACAGATGGAGGACATCTGGAAAAGGCTCCCGGCGGCCATTTTGTTGTTCCGAAAGTCTATAACTCGACGGAAACTATTTCGGGGTTATTTATGAAATGGAATGGGGGTTTTGTGCTGAGGAACAAGGGAGAGTCTCGAAAGCTTGCCGATCCAAATGAGACGGGGCTTTTTCTTGGCGCCGGTGGGTTTCGAAGTAGGGCGACCGTGTGCGGCGGGTGTGGATTGGCAACGGTTCAAGGACAGTGGAGCTCTGCCAGCGCTAGTGGAGCATGTATCAGGTTACATCTGTTACCGGGCTAATGGTAGACTATTCAGACGAACAGAGAGCGATGTGGGTGAACGGTGAACAGGAACGTAAAATGACTCTGTGTGTGTTTTCCAGTTCGCAGCCCAGGAGGAGAAAAGGCAGAAGAATGAGAGGCTCCACCAGCACCAGAAACATGAGAACCAGATGAGAGACCTTCAGCAGCAATGCGATGCTAACATCAGGGAACTCCAGCAACTCCAGGTACAGCATTGCCCCCGCCCCCCCGAGCACGCACGTTACGTACACACCGACCGGTGTGCGGGTCTAGTGTCTCACACAGTGTGTGTGTTACAGAACGAGAAGTGCCACCTGCTGATTGAACACGAGACTCATAAGCTGAAGGAGTTGGATGAGGAGCACGGTCAGGAGCTGAAGGAGTGGAGAGACAAACTCCGGCCAAGGAAGAAGGTAACGGCTACGCCGCAACGGCTAACCGTTGACGGCAAACTTTGGTTAAACAGTTGTTTGTTTTGTTAACAATCTTAGTCCTTAATCAATGTTGACAGTGTGCATAGACTGCGCAGTACAGGTGTTGCAGTACCTCAGTGGTTTAGCTAAAATGAAAAGGTTAAGACATTGGACGAGGCATGATTCAATGCGCCAATATGTCAGCACAATTCACTTCCTCGCATTTACAAACAGCCACTGTCTTCATCATGAGATCATGTTTACCGCGCTAATACAGACACGAGAAGTAAAGCTCCACAAAATCCACAGCACTGCAAAGCTTAGCAACTGAGGCATTTGTGTTATGCAGACACAGTAATCCGTATGCACGTCTGAATATATAAAATGAAGTCAAGAATACAGTATTCGCATCTTTGAAATTAACTAATCGGTGTAATGTAACGCTAAGCATTAATTAAGTGTTCAGAACTACAATGTGTAATTTCTGTTGGTTCTCCTCAGGCCCTGGAGGACGAGTTCGCCAGGAAGCTACAGGAGCAGGAGGTCTTCTTCAAGATGAGCGGGGAGTCGGAGTGCCTTAACCCTTCGGCACAGAGCCGCATCTCCAAGTTCTATCCTATCCCCAGTGTTCACTCCACAGGCTTCTAAAAGCAGTCAACAAGTACATATACACACCTGCACACAAAACACACAATGAACAGATGTACACACTCCGGATGGACGCTCACCCGACTGGGCTGACACGCTCACCCGACTGGGCTGACACACTCACACAGACTAAAGACTTAAAACGGACTAAACCTCTGCTGCCTTGGCCCCCCCCCCCCCCCCCCCCCATAACAATTAGGGGAATGAAGTAGGATGTCTCCGAGGTGTGTCTTTACCCCTCTGGGGGGGGGGGGTGTACTATATCTCTGGAAGAGGATTGGATTGTAGCCTTCAAGTTGTGTTGATTTTGAAGAACCTTTTGATGGTGGTCTGTAATGTCGGCTGAGCATTTTTTTCATTGTTCAACTTCCTGTTTAGTAGGATGCCATAGCAAAATGTTTTGCAACAGAATGCGTAAATCTGTGTTCTTGTTTTAGAAGTAGTACCTCCCTGTTTCATTCCATTTGAAACAGGGTTTTTTTCTGAATCGACTGAACACAATCCAGTTTTATTATAGCGGTCTTAACTTCCTCTTTTCATATGATGACAAATAGAGCTATGAGGGAGATTGTTTGCATTATGCATTTTCAAGTTCAGTACTTTGGCACGATGTTACCCTAAACTCTGCCTCCCATACACTAAAGTGTTCCTAGCCAGTTCTTCTTTTTTTGGGGGCCGATTCTTCTGAATTATTATATATTTTTTAGTGCCTGTATGATTTTATTTCAGTGGATTGGCTTTTTAAATGTAAGCTTCCTTGGGTTACAACAAATGCTGCTCCGTTTTTATTTGATTAGTTATTTGCACTAGTATACAGCATAGATAGAAGGAACGTGTTGTTTGAATAAAGTCCAATTTAATGATGCTTGAAAACGCTAATGGTATAAGAATGTACCTTTTGCTAAAGGATAAAAGAGCACATTTTTATAAAGAATGTTGACATTGTGGGATGGTGTATTTTATTGGCAATCAAACATATCTTGATAAAATATAAATGTTAGTATCCTATGGACTGATTGCTAGAAGCTGTGCATGGATTTCATATAAGTTGAACTCCTTAAATTATAATGATCATGTCACTGAACATTATAATGATAATATCACTTTAAAAGTTGACAACACTTCACATCTGCTATTTTGGAGGTAGGTAGTTGGGATTTATTTTTGTTGCTAGTTGTTGTTATTATTATAGCCTGGGAATCAATATTTTAAGTTTATATTTTTCCCACTAAAGCTCAGTTGGTAGAAAATGGCACTTGCACAACCAGGATTTTATGTTTTGCTCACACTAGGGGCCGATATAAAAACGATAAAAACAGAACACTATCATTAGTCATTCTGGCTAAGTATGGCCACTAAATGATGTAAATGTAACTGTTGTTTCACTTCAATGATTATGAGACCGGCGGTTCAGTTGTGGTTTATTTAACTGTTGAGATTTGTTTAGCTGTTTTTGTAAGTTTGCTTCGTAGACTTGTGGCCATTTTAGAATATACTAAGGAGAGGCATTCAAATAGGGGTTCAAGACAGAGACAAGGTAAACATTTTGTTTAGAGAAATCTATTAGGGCCCCAGGTGAGGTATTTTTGTTTTTTATTTTATGCCAATTTTTGGTACGTCTGTGTGATCTTTAAGAAAGGGCCTCCCATAAATAAAAATGTGTTGTTAGGCCCCTCCCAGAGGTGGTGATGTGTCATGGTCCTATAAAAGGCATCCTCTGCTTGCTGGGAAGGGATTCTTTCATGTACAATATTCATCAGTTGACCTGCATGGCTTTTGGGTATGATTGTAATGGAATTATTATACTCATACTAGTTAATAGCCTTAATAATGTCTACAAAATGTATGAAGATATGGTTTTCATGTTGTCACCCTCTGAACTGTTCTGTCAATCTGACCCCAAATTATCTTTAGAAACGTGTAGCTAACTGTATAATATCCAAGCGTTTGGTTAATTACTTACTTCATGATGAATTTGATGTCATAATGAACAGTTTGATTACATTTTGTAGAACTACTGTTTAGCCAGTTTTTCAATATGCATGGTTTTCTCTGGCAGTAGTGGCAGTAGCGTTTACCTTCAATACAGTTATAATATCTCAAGTTTAAAACCTTCAACTCAGATGTAAGTACTGGGGCAGAAAGTTGTCAAAAAACACTGGACCTGACTGGTTTGGCCATTATGACCTCTGATTGGTTATTTTTTGACTGCTGGAACAACATTCAGCTATCGCTGTTTTGTAATTGGTCCAATGTACTGGCAAACAAAAACAGAACATCATACAAAATGAATGAGTGCTGTGCGCCATTCACATTGTTTTCTCAACTGGTAAATGTTTATTTTGAAATCTAGAAGTTCAAAAATATAATTGTCATAATTACCAATCATGTTAATTTGTTATTAGTGTCATTATTTCCTTTAGAGTTTTTAAATTGAACCATGATTAAAAATGGAATGTTGTTTGAAATTAAACTAGTATGAAGGAAATCACAAATTTTTAAGACTGGTTTACGTGATAGTTAGACAGAATATCTATGTACTGTAGATTTGCAATGTTCTGTAAATAAAAAATTTTCATTATACATTATTGTGAACGTGTTTCCTTTGTGTTTATGGATTCACTGTTTTCTGCCTTTAGCAGTGATGAAGAATGTTAATCCTGAACCAGTAACGCAAATTTTTGCCATTTAGTAAAATCTTCTATCGCTGTATGAAATGTTTTTTTAACATGATTTAAGTGGTCCATCTATGACATCATGAAATTGCATGAATTTCTTTAACACATCAATATCATTTTTATTTTTCAGAAGGTATACAGGTACACCTCAAGGAGTTGGTTTTGTTTTATATTAAAAAAAGAAAGTACAAAAGTAAAAAAAATTTACATCAGCTTTTGATTATAAAATAGTACACCCTGTAAGATTTTGTACCACATAGGTTGACTTTTCTCAATGTTCGCATGCAAAGAGGTAAAAGAGCTGATGCCCCAATGTAAAACAGTGTTACGTATAATAAAAATAGATCCTAAAGGCTTTGACAAATAAAATCCATCCTTGAACCTGTATTTCATGAAAATACATCAGCGCATGGAATATCGTACTGTCTCTCCAACAGACAGCTATATATTTACAGTACATCAGTTACAGTACATCAGTTACAGTACGTCTCCATGTCCATTCGCCACAACATGTATGCTTGACTCATTCCATATCTCATCAGACTTTTTTTGTTCACCTTTAGTGAGAAACTGCAGTAATTATTCTGTCAGACGGCAACATTCCTTCTTTTTCTGTGGGTCACCAGCATGTATTCTCCTGTGGGGAAATGTGCATCATACTGAACCCATGTTTTCTTTTCATAATTAAGGGGTAACCGATGTCACGTACAAGATGCATACCAGGGAATATTCTATTGAAGATATCTTCTTGACATACCTTTCTCCCCCCTCTCCCCCATCTTCCCTTCCATCCCCGGCAGGCCTGTCCTTCCCGGGATGCCATCCAGTCCTGGTGGGTAAGAGTTCAGAAAAGCACAATGGTATTACTTTTTCAGGACATCGTAGGTCGCCGAGATACAATTCCTACGAAGACGCCACAAATGTCATAATGCAACATATGAATGGTATTGTTGTTCATAAGGCACCTCTCTCTCCCTTGTGACCTGTGTGTCCTATCTCCCCTTTCTTCCCCGGCCTTCCAGGGGGGCCCACCATGTTGCCATGGACTGTAGAGGATACATAAGGTGAGCTGAAGAAACTACCTCTTGTCTATTAGACCAAGTGACAAACACAACCACGTTGCACTGTGTTATTCTCACCCCGGATGTATTCAACCAGGTCGGCGGCGTCACTGTAGGAACCAAACACACGGCTGGGGCCTGGTGCACCGGGGGGGCCCGGGGGGCCCGGGGGTCCGGGGGCTGCGGGTGACTTCTCCAACTGAGGGCCGTCGTGCACCACATCTCTCAGCAAGCCATGGGCTGTGACGACATGGGACACAGCCCAGACAGATGTCAAACACGTGCAGAGACCAGAAATAAGCAGGGTCATGAAGTTAATAAAATGTGACATCCTCTGACTCTTGTACTTTACTGTAATTTACGTAAGACATTTATTTCACACAGTGTATCGGTTAAGAACCCATTCCCAGTAATAACGACGACTTGACCAAAGGCATAAGGATCGCAAGACAACACTCATGCACATGCATTTGGTCACAACAATGTTCAAGGAAAAAGGCAAAAGAACAACAAACTACACCAGTATGTATAGATGGATTAGATATAGAACGGCTGCTCAGAGAATAAGGTTTTGGTTCTGGCCATGGCCCTGGGTTTTGAGCCCCTCTTTCTAGCGGCAGATTAGAGTGGGAAGGGCTGACATGACAAGAAGCTGTGTTAATTTCGTGTTAGTACCAATTTGTTTGTATGGACGAATGTGTTTTCCATGAAGACATTTAGAAATATTACTAGTACCGGCATCCCATTCAAGTTAATGTGCCACTATGGAAAGACCCTTATTCGTTTATTCAACTGACTGAGAAATTTGCAACGGAAAACAAAGCTTTGATTACCAGATTAAATGTGTCTAGTGCTGATCTAGCATTTTGACAGCCGTATGGGAGGGGCAATTAACTTACACTTGATGTAGTCAGTCACTTGGACCGCCATGTCAGAGAAGTCTGTTTCAGTCTCAGTCAGCCTTCTTCCCTCACTTGTCCTGTGGTCAAAAGAGGGGTTGTGCCCAGGATCACCATGCTCTCCCTTGTAGCCTTGGGGTCCAGGGGGTCCAGGGGGGCCTGGGGGACCAAACATACCCCCTCTTAGACCATCACCTGGAAGAGATAAACACAAAAAATATTACATACGCAATGTTCTGGGTTATAGCTTCTACACGCAGAGGCAGCTATCATTTAAAGTAGTCTTAGTGTGTAGTTTGTGGTGGGTAGAGTAGTCTATTACATTTGTGCATAGTCGGCTGTCGGTAGAGTAATCCATTACTTCAGTGCATGGTTGGGTAATCTGTTAATGTGTCATCGGTAATCTGTTAGCACAGTGCGTGGCGGGTAAACTCACTCTTTATGAACTGCTGTAGCTCTGTTCGTAGTTGGTCTCTATGGTGGGTGTTGGAGGCGAATGACACCAGTCCTCGCGACAGCCCAGGGGGACCTTCAGGACCAGGGAGACCGGGGGGTCCAGGAGGGCCTCTAAAACCAGAACCTAAGGGGGATGATACGTCTGATGAGACCAGATTCCCATAAAGCCCTTAAAGTACCACATTCACTCAATGAACACTCACTCATTTTACCCTACTCACTGTGTAGGTAGTTTTTGATCTCCTCCAATCTGTGTCCAGAGCCGCTATACTGGGCAAGTCCTGGGGGACCTTGGGGGCCACTGGGGCCCGGCGGACCAGGAGGACCAGGGGGCCCCTGAGTGCCCAAAATGCCTCTGTACTCAGAATCTAGAAAGGATAGGAGAATATAATCCAACTGTTAATGTCTTCCAACAGGTTATCATGCCTACAGTGTAACAGATATGCAGAGTGATTCCCCAGCGGCAGGCCTCTGATAGCCTGGAATATCTGACCAGAGCTGTGTCCTTTTACCAAAGCAACATCTGCTAAATGCTACTGTTTTTGCACAGTCAGTTGTCGGTGCCCTTACTTTGCAGCAGGTGAGAGATGTCACTGTAGGACCCAGGTAGGCCTGGTGGGCCCTGTGCTCCTGGAGGCCCTGGCACACCAATCATGCCCTTCTCTGATGACAGACAGTTGCAACAACCAATCAGAATCCTGAACATGTGTCCATTGAAAATTTTGTCAAATGTATAGCCAAGAGTCACATGGGAAACACTTGCATATGGTTGAAGAAACGAACAGCGTGTGAATGAATCCAAACGGAGTCACGTCTGATTCATCCCCTACCATTCATTAAATTGAGGACTCGTCCGGCCACCTCGTGGGTATTCAGGGCGTAGCCTCCCACCCACGGGTTCCCTTGGATACCAGGTGGTCCGGGGGGGCCAGGGGGACCGACAATGTAACGCCGCACTTCCTCCCCTGAGGGAATTATGGGTCGTCAGGGCCACATCAACAACTGCTGAATGTGTTCAAACGCCACAGTCCTAAACACTCCTGCTACCAACACCTGACTTACTCTGCAGAATGGTGATGATGTCATTTATGGAGGTGCCACCTCCGCCCGGAGCTCCGGGTGGTCCTGGAGGCCCGGGTGCCCCACTGGCAACGCCTCCGTCTGGAATGACAACAGAGCTTATCAGACCCTGGGGTCTCAGCATGTTATAGGTTGTCTTTAGGAATACCATATGAGAGTATGAGAGTACGTGCTTTTGATAAGCTGTTGGGTTTGAACGGTCTACGGCTTACTCTGGATATATGTAATCACGCGATTGGCAAGGTCGTCCACTGATCCATCGCCGGGGGGTCCTGGTTGACCAGGAGGTCCCGGAGGGCCTGACATGTACTCCCTAACAGCATCGCCTACACGACGAAAAACCACACAATCCTGTTTTGTCTACCATATTTGTCCCACAGAGTGCTACAGTCACAGAGGATGTATAGCAAGTTAGCCCAAAACCTTTTCATTTGAGGCAATGGAAGAAAAAGTCAATAGGCAATCTCACTCACTTTTGAGGTACTCCGCAATGTATTCGCGAACGTCAGGTGCACCGGAACCATCGCGGCCGGGGGCCCCAGGAGGTCCAGGCGGGCCTGGTAGTCCAGGGGAACTCCTGGATCCGCCACCAGAATATCCAGGGATTCCTGGAGAACCTGGAATTCCTGCCTCACCTTAAACACGTGAAAGGATGCTGATAACCAATTGAATTCATTTGAATGGCTAAACAAAGTTATTTCAAAGGGTTAGAAGGCTGCACCTTTGGGACCCTGTGGGCCTTCTGGACCTCCGGGCCCTGGTGGTCCTGGGAAACCTTCAGGCGAAACGATGCACATTAAGTGGGTAAGTGCATTCTGAATTCTTGCTTGTACTTAAGAGTTAGCCACAGGCTTAAGCTTACATGGTTAACTATGCTTCTGGCAAAATATTGAAACTACTCACCAGCACCAGGTTCTCCAGGAGCTCCTGGTAAACCGGGCTGACCTGGATCACCTGAACAGAGATGTTTGACATTTATATTAGAAACATTCAGCAGATGGTTTTATCAGGACAATGGGTTGGACAGATACAATACTCAGCAGATCAGTCAACCAGATTAATGCTGATGGGGACAAACATTTAAGTGGACCGGCTATGTCCTAAGTCCAAGAACTGCCACTGGAAAACTGGTCTGGCATTGACATAGCATTAGCTAGCTGTTAACATTTGTGTACAATATCCTGATGATGAGAGGCTGTTAATTCCACTCTTTAAGTTTGAATCCTGCGACGTGAACTAAAAAATTATAACATTAACACATGGTACACTTGCAGTGTAATTAAAAGTAAACTCTTCCAAAACGCTTTGAAGGCTATCGCCATGAAGGAACCCATTTGGTTCCAGGTAGAACCATTTATTGAAAAGGATTCTACATGGACCCCAAAAGTGTTTTGTATGAAGCAAAATGAGTTTTACTCGGAACCAAATATGTTTAATCACCGGGTTTTGTTGTGGCAAAAGCTAAATAACCCATTGTTGTTCTAGCTGGCACCTTCTGGGATTATGTGATGAGGTCATTCATTTGGATATGACTCACCTTGGTAGCCTTGGGATCCTGGAGATCCTTAGGAAACAAGAATTCACCAAATGACCCAATGACAGCACATTTCACCTGATGACAGCACATTTCACCCGATGACAGCACATTTCACCCGATGACAGCACATTTTACCTGATGACAGCACATTTCACCCGTTGACAGCACATTTCACCCGATGACAGCACATTTTACCCAATGACAGCACAGTTCACCCGATGACAGCACAGTTCACCCGATGACAGCACATTTTACCCGATGACAGCACATTTCACCCGATGACAGCACATTTCACCCGATGACAGCACATTTCACCCGATGACAGCACATTTCACCCGATGACAGCACATTTCACCCGATGACAGCACATTTCACCCAATGACAGCACATAACCACTGTTAAGACTGAAATGTGTGTGGACCACGATAACACATGAATGGTGCAGAAGGTGAGTTGTGCCTAATGTACCTGGGGGTCCTGGGAGTCCAATTGGCCCGGCAGGTCCTGGTGGCCCAGCGAAGAAGGTTCCTGAAATGAAAAGAAATTCACGGCATTACATGGCATGATTGTCCATTTCATACGGATCACCAGTACCAGTCGAAAGATTGTACACGCTTACTCATTAACTTGAATGGCTGTGTCCAAAGGCATTTGTTTTGATCAGGTGGTGTAACCGTTTGGGGATCAGATGGTGTAACCATATGGTGATTGTGTGGTTTAACTGTATGGGGATCAGGTCGTCACCGTATGGTGAGCGGGTGATTAAACATGTGGCGATCTGGGTGTTGAACTATACGGTCATCCGGTGGGTTAACTGTATGGTGATTAGTACGTCTAACTGTATGGTGATCAGGTGATTTAACCTTGTGGTGATCTGGGGGTTGAACTGTACAGTGATCCGGTGGTTTAACTGTATGGTGAATAGGTTGTCTAAATGTACGGGGTTCAGGTCATCTAACCATATGGTGAGTGTTGTGTAATTTTAGTAATGGCCAACTACCTGAGTTGGGTACAAAGCTGCCAGGCTCTCCCTTCTCTCCACGGGGTCCAGGAAGACCAACACCTGATCAACATGTATGTCATGGATATGTTTAGTTCTAAAAGGTTGCTTTGAGGAGCAACTAACATGTTAAACCAAAAAGGAAGACTACATTCAAGAAATAGTTCTTCCCTGGTAATACTAATGTAACGTCAAAACAACTTGATTCCCATCCTTCTAAGACAAAAACGGTTTTGGCATACCAGGTTCTCCTTGAGGTCCTGGGACACCATTACCTGAAGAAGAACGAGATACTGTGAGATTTTCCATTTTCCAAGGAAAGAGCCCATAACAAGAACAAAAGAATCCCACAGATGTAAATAAAACAGCCATCTGTCCAAAATATGTTTAATTGAATGAGCCAATTAACAACGCAACATATAGGCTTACCTGGAGGACCCTGGACACCTGGAGGTCCAGGTGGACCAGGAAGACCCACCACAGGGGTAGGCTCTGTTGGGAAAGATGGCTTTAGACAGAGAAGTAATAAAACGCTACATGACTCTAAGAGTTAGTTCGATCCCTTTAATGAAATCACGTGAGCCCAACCGTAGTACTCACTCCCAGTGGTGACACTTTCCACGGTCTTCTCAGTGATACCAGGCTTCCCCTGGTCTCCCTTCTCTCCTGTCTCTCCCCTCTCTCCCTTGGGACCTTACACAGGCAAAGACGATTATCGATCACAGGAAAGGTATTGTATTTGGTCCCCGACGTACCATCGGATATCCGACAAGTCAGCATTACCTGGTATTCCAGGAAGACCGGAAGGGCCAACGGGACCTAAGGGGAAAAACAATGGAAGTAACTGAGAATGTTACTTTAACTGACACCGCTGTTACAGTCTTATCGTAAACATGTCCAACATCCTGATCATCATCTATTTCATGGCTCCGCCCTTGTCTGGGCCGGTCAAGAATTGAGAGCTCTAGAACTTACCGGAAAGTCCAGGGGCGCCGGCAGTACCGGGTGGTCCAGGGTTGCCCGGAGGTCCAGGGATGGCCAACGAATTGGAACCAGCTTGAAATAAAACAAGACCAACGTCATGATGTCCAAAAATCTACCCCAGACTTTACATCATTTAATTGACAAACATGAGATTCAGTTTTAAACAAACAATTTCATTTTTATTTTTGAAATACACTTTATTTTACCTGCGTTGATGACTCTACCAGGGTCCCCAGAATCGCCTAGAACATAATGTTATGTTAGGAATATGAATGTGTCCTACGAAATGAAATAAAAAGGTAAACACGTTTTACCTTTAGCTCCTGGTTGACCAGGATTCCCTGGTATACCTAAACAAGAGGGGTGTGAGGATGAGGAACATGACATGGTCTACAGAACAGATGTAGTATCATCACTTGATTACACTGTTGCAGGAGAATATTTAACGTGCAGTGAATTTTAGGTTTAACATTTATTTTACATTTTAATTTCCACAAAAATATTTAACTAAACAAGTACTCATACATTATAATTGTTTTACTTATTCTTATGGTAATTGTTTTCCTGAGGCAAACCTGGGCAAATCATATAAAGAGGCTTTTGCATTGTTAAACTTTCATACCTGGTGGACCTTGAAGCCCTGGAATTCCTAAAATAAAAGTGAAAATGTTTCTTTTTATTAAGTTATATGTGAATAAAATTATATGTAAACATTAATTATGTGTGTTTTTTTATCTTGGTTAACCCAGAATAAAAGTTTTGCAGAATTGGTCTGATTCTATATCATAACCAGAACCAAATATTAGTTTCTCTGTTGTTGCTTGCTCCCTTGGAAGAGATGTCCCTTTTACTATCTCAAATAAGAAAATGGCTAACATCCGCAATATGCTGCTCAATAGTAGATCTTTGTCTGTGACAATAAATACCTGGAAGACCTGAATCTCCAGGAGGTCCTGCTGGTCCTCTAGAACCTGACAAACCATCTAGTCCTTTGTCACCTGGAATGTTGAACGTATTAACTATCAGGTAAAACATCTCAAAGACATTACATGGACAACAAGACATTTTAACAAAGATATAAATGATTGTGTTTTTTATTCACAACATTGTGTGTTTGCTCCTACCTTTGGAGCCCTTCTCACCATCAGCCCCAGAAGAACCTATAGAATAAATCATCACACGAAGAGTTCATTATTGGGACTGCCTGAGGTGTTTAGCGGCAGGTTAATTTCAGGAATCAGTTTACTCACCTGTAGGTCCTTTGGGCCCCTGTGCCCCTTCTGGACCCGTGAGTCCTCTTTGTCCTGGGTCACCTATGGGGAGACAGAGAAGTTATATGAACCATTGTAAAAAAAAAGAAGGGCATACAACCCATTTCACATGAATATACCGTGTTCCTTGGTAGGGTTTTCCTCTGGGACACCAGAATGAACTGTGGGAGGTACAGTTCCATCGTAACTACTGTAGTTTCGAATGATTGTGTGTAACCATTTAGCGTTGACAGGAAGACCATAATACCTGATGGTCCTCTGACTCCTTTCTCTCCTGGCTCGCCTTTGTTTCCTGGAGGTCCAGCTGGTCCTTTCTCACCTGGACAACGAGATGAACAAAAGCCTTACTGACAAGATCTTCGCTTCACTGCTATATTCCTGGCTGTTGTCTAGAGAATTTAAATCCAATAAATAAGCTTGCTTGCGGGACAGCGCCGTCCACAGCCTCAATAAGACGGTCAGAAATACCGTTGGGTCCTGGAGTCCCTGTTTCACCTCGGAAACCCTGTGGTCCTGGAGTGCCTACAGAAAAGTCACATACTTCAGAAATCCCATTGGTGTGTCTATGATCCTTTACAGCGGTCGACTTGAGAACTCACCTGGGATACCTACAGCCCCCTGACCGCCCACTGACCCTGGAAAACACCATAAAAACCACCCAAGGAATTAGTCCCAATTCTGGTTTAATTTATCTCCAAAACACACCGCCATTGATGGTAACCTTCCACCTTACCTTTGGGCCCAGCAGGTCCAGCATTGCCAGCAGGTCCAGGGCTTCCGGGTTCTCCAGGAGAACCTACGGTATCACGTAACATACGTACCATAAGACTTAGAACGGAACAAGTTGAATAATTGAAAGAAATTTGGATTCGATCTTTTAGCTATTTTCAATCTGTCTGTGATTGTAAGATTTCTGTTGTTGTTTGTATTTAGTTTTATTAAAGAGAACATGTTCAGGTTCTGCAATCGATGTCTATAATGCAGCGTTATAAATATTTTTACAAACAGGTTTTAAAAAATGCCCCAAACTACAAGCAGGTAGTGTTCAAATCAGGCCACATGGAAAAGCGGTGAAGTTCCTCTTTAAGGTAACAGAATACACCTATGAACATACCTTTGTCTCCCTTCTCTCCAAACCCTTGAGGTCCTGGCTCTCCACGTGGCCCCGTGGGCCCATCTCGGCCCCTCGGCCCTGGAGGGCCCTCCGCACCAGTTTCGCCTGTTCACAGAGGATGTGAGAAGCTCCCTGCTTACTATAGAGCCGGATAGTGCCGAACAATAAATCCATTTTAAAATTCTTCTGTCACAGCAGAATGCTAAAAGCCTTTGCTATATTGTTTCCTTAACAATTACCTGCACTTCCCTTTGACCCTCGAGGGCCCTCGTGACCTTCGTGACCCATCTGACCTGGAGGACCTAAGGAGGAGAGGTCAAGCGTCAGCACACTTTAGCAAACTATCATTTACTGTAACTACTCTAAAATGAAACACCATTTTTCATGTTCTTACCTGGGAGGCCAGGTAGACCATTATCACCTAAAAAAAGTTCATACATTAATATATAAAGGAAAACTCAATTCCATTCTAACATGTATAGTATTGTACATGTACAGTATGTATATGTATGGCTTCGTTCACGACAATTGGTGTATGGCTGTCTAACCTTTGCCTCCAGGAGCACCTTGGTCCCCTGAAATAAACCAATTAAAATGTAAATGAGTAGGACATAATCTGCTCTGCCAGTACAGTATCATTCTGTCAACTGGTGATTGATGTCCTTGCCGTACATTACAATTGCTACCTCACCTTTAGTCCCAGGTTCTCCTTTCACTCCTTGCAGTGAATATGCAAGTTGTGCTGGAAAATAAAAACATGACATTTTGCCAATATAAACATGAAATCCCAAATCAACCATACTTTCGAAAACATTCACGGTTTATTGAAAGGTTGAATTATTCCTTTTTTTTATTGGTCAAAAAAACCCACGTCAGGTTTGGGTCCATTTAGACAGAAGGTGATCGGATTCTAGAATCGCATGAATTTCAACTTGAAAACATGAATACGAGTAAGCAATTATTTCAATTATATCCAATTAATCACAACATTTGTCCACGACGTACACAACCACTAGTATGGCCTTGTGCACGTTGTGAGTCCCGCTTCAGTACCTCGCACAGTATCAGACTGAAGCTCATCTCTGACGATCTGCTTTATGGCGGTGTCCAGAGCCACCGCGTCCTGGCCTTGGCCAATGACGGCTCCCTGCGTCCTGTCGGCGTACGAGGACTTCAGAGGCTCTATGATGTTGATGTCCGGCGAGGAGGAGAGACGGCTGGTGTGGGCGGAGGAAGACGTGGAGGAACCTTCCAGGACATCCACGCGAGCTTTGAGATTTTTGACATCCTTGGCTGTGACATCGAGACGTAGATGAAAATGTACAGGCAGGGGAAAAAGCGAGAGAGAAAGAGAAGGAAAATGTTGAAACAAAGAGGGAGGGATGAGGGGGGGAAAAAACAGCAAAAAATAGCTAATGAATAGCCCATCAAAATGACATGAAAAAAGCCATACGGGCAAACAATTGCATTTCTCCTCCCTTACCCAGCATGATAAGTCCAATGAGGAGCCCAAGGAGAAGCAAGAGAGCCAACAGGAGGCCGAGCAGCCACATCCACCATGAGCAGCAGGAGCAGAAGCCCAGACCTCCTCCAGACTCCTCCTTACGGATCTCTGGGAAGAAATATTAATCAAGAATACTTCAGTGGGGTATCAACAAGAGAATATCAGAATTTAGATACTCAATAAAATCATATCACAGAACACAATTTGCGGATATGTACCTTTTAAGGTACATTAAGAGTTTGCTTTGATGTTGTTTCACTAGAATTCAAACATGACGCAACTGTATTTACACATTTTATTAAGAAACTGATTTGTTTGCTCACATTATGCATTGTTGACAGGGGGGGGGGGACAAAGATATATGAGTGTGTGTGGAATTAATGTGTAATCAAAGCAATGTGAAAACTCTGTGCCGACATGGCAACAGTGTTGACCACTGGACCACCCGGGACCATGACAACTGTAATGGTATAATACATTTATTAGACATTTACCTGCGTAGGTTGCCTTGTCTTTCGTGGACGCTTTCAACAAGGACGTGGCTTTGTTTCAAACAGTAAGGGAGTAACAGGGTGTTATTCACAGGAGTCAAACCGAGGTTGGAGATGGTATAAAATAATGCATTTTATTAATCTCGTTATCTACCGCCAGTTTCTGTAGTTCTGAGTGTAGCTTTCTCCATAGAGCCGGACACCTTCGTCTTCTCCTTCTTCAGTGAGTCGTCTGAATAGGCTACAGCGTTTGAAATGTTTTAATGACAATAGTGACATCCCACCGGAAGGGCTTACTCTGTGCCCAGCGTGACAGTGGTTATAAACATTTAACATCTGTTTGGACTCAATCGATATCCCCCCCGGAAGATTCCCTACTAGAAGAAACAAGCCTCCAATCAGAATGTCAGGAAATAATGGAAATGTTGTCAAAGTTGTTGCCAATACGTTACCAGCCTAATGCCTTCGTAACAGCAGTGTCGCCTACCAATAGTGGTGGAGGCAGAAGAGAACAGTTTGCCGGTATCTTTGGCCATAACGCGTGTCTCTGTCTCTTTCTTGACGGGAGCGTTCTCTTTCTCCAACAGCAGGAACTTGTAGTCTTTGGCGAAGACGCTATCACCCGCAGGACTGCCGGGGACCGCTGAGAAATCCAAACCGTCACGGGGTCAGGACGAATTCACTGACCTATGCGTTGCTTTGTCAAATTCATGCGTCTATCTGCGTTTCTGGACTCACCTGGGGATGTGGACACTCCTGTGCTGGTGACGTTTTTCTGCACACCGTAGACTGGCAAAAGAACGGGAAGACACATGAATGTAACGCGATTGAACAGTTTCCAGTTGGTGTTGAGTACATTCGTCTCCATCCGTGCCGGTCAGGCCCGTACCTGTTTGTGCGTTGACTCCGTTCGCCGTGAGGACACCACAATTGCCAGTGGCGAGGTTATTCTGCATGCCGTACACTGAATCAGACAAAGACGAGGAACCACTGATTACGTGCTTATGTCACCAACAAGTAAAAGTGCCTATTTCATCTGCCTGAATTTGTTTTGTAAGGCTACTTCTACAGGAATACCACACTAGGCTCATTTACAGTATGCATACCTAAACCAATATGGCCACTAAATGTATAGCGTATAGATGACGATGTTGGCCCAAAGGGTAAGTATTCACTACGGCTCACACATTTGGAAGCACATAGAGAGATATGCTAGTCATTTTAAATACCTTAAGGAAGATTTTTGACTGCACATTTCAGGATATAGGAGTAAGTATTGGGTTGCACCCATTAATAAATGACTGATTCATTAAGTTTTGTACCAGTGCTGGACGCAGAAAGTCCGGAGTTCAAGGATGGAGAACTGAAGGCCATGTTGTTCTGAAGTCCTGTTACCATTGGAGCATTGATAATAAAAAAAACACCCAGACTTTTTAACAACCGTGGCAATACACACTATAGTCACTGCTAACAAGAAAACTAAAAGGAATTTGTTTATACCATGTTATTTCTATTGCACTCATTTCAATCTAGTGAATTCAAGCATTGGCCTTTTACTTCTTTGCCTGGCTGTACAAAAGAGTCTTTGGGTTGATTTCATTAAGTTCACATCACTGGAATTCGTTTTTTATTGGTCCTTTTCAGTATATTATTACAATCGCGTCATTGTAACTACAGAAACCGTCACAATATAATTGAATTGGTGTTATCGTAACCTGTCAGCGAGTTGGGTGCATGTTGAAAGGTTGGGGACAGGTTAACAGGGTTGGTATGGTAACCGTAGCCTCCAGCAGAGGAGCCTGTCCACACGTAGGAGGGCATGCTTGAGTCCAGGGTAGCACTCTCATAATGACCTGTGAGGGAGGAAAAGGGTTAACCTGTTTGACCAACCTTCAACGGCTATTGGCTTTTGTCTCTTTGTAACGCTCTCTATTTTACTTAAGACCTTAATACTCAGACCTCTATGCATTCGCTAACGTAACGTAGTCACTTATTCAATTTAAAAACGCCGTCATTATGCAGCGATTAGATGCTTTCCACTGGGTTTCGTCGCGACGATGATGTGGACTGGGTCTACCTGACGAGGGGTTCTCAGTCCTGGTCTCCATGTTGGCTTTCCTGGGGATGGGGAGGGTGCCGGTGGGGGAGCGTGGTGGGCTGACGCTACCGGAACGACTACCCTTCAACAGGCGCTTCACATCATCCAGCTCCGTCCCTGCAGGCCACAGTGACAAGCTCCAGTGGCTGGTCTTGGCACTACGTGGAATTTCTGAAGGCTTCAACAAACTGGTCGAAGGCATCGCTTTTTTGACACCGCGACAAATGCGTTATATCTAGTGGCATATCCTATGTATTAGCTGAGTATGTTATGGTCAATCAAGCATATTCAGGCATGTTTTTCTCAGTGGGTTCAAGGCCGAACACTTGCATTTTCTCGAGGTGAATCGGTATTTGCTTAAATCATTTTAACTGATGTGCGTGGTCGATCTGGGCAGTATGTTTGACTTACATCGGTTAGAGGTGGGTGAGGCACTCTGGAGTCTGCAACGGATCTCACTCTCTGGAGTAAAACAACAGAATCAAACTGATTTAGATAGTGAGTCAAAATATACTCGATTCATCTGACTCAAATACAGACGAGGTCTTGAGTAGCCTTTGTTCTGGTTGAAGGTGCTATGCTGTAAGAGCCTGTACAGTACCTCTGCTATGAGCTCGGCCTCTGGTGGATGAACTGGCCGCTGCACTGGCCACGGCTGAATCAAATTGAAAACGTGTCGGACATTTTATAATCCTACTTGTATTATACATAGACATTAAATACATTCGGAAACCAGCATTTTAAATCAATACTTACCATATTCTTTCCTTGTGTACTCCGGAGAGGAGTTTTCACTGGAATATCCTGAGTAGCACATAAACAACATTTATTACTTACTTTGCCTTTTTTGTGCAATAACAGAAGTCACACTTGTAATGACATCAGGGTCGGCCCTAGGCATAAGCAACATAAGTGGTCGTTTAGGGCCCTCAACTGCCAGGGGGCCTTAGATAGCTAGTGAGCCTCAGACCAGTGAAGAAGAGGGGGGCCCCAAATCAACTTTTGCTTAGAGCCCCCAAAAGGCTAGGGCCAGCACTGAATGATACAGACACTAGAGAACGCCGGAGGTCCTTGGGTACGGCCCAACCCAACGACAACCATGACATGAACAGGAAATGTCTTAGGGCCCGAGGGTCAGGAAAAACTCCCAGCCCTGTTCATATTACGGTGTGCATTTCCAAGCGGAAAGGTGTATGAACACAGCGTATGAATAGGGTCTTCCGTTAACGTTGCAACTGACCTTCGTAAGACATGGTGCGGGTGGCCATGCTTCTTCTCTCCGTGGTGTTGGGGGAGTAGCCGACGGCGGAGGAGAGAGACCCCTGGGCTCTGCCTCTTTTCACGCCCCCCGACCCCTCCCCCGCAGACGAACTGTAGGTGGGCTTGGTAACCGCAGAGACGGTCACGGAGCCCAAGCCCGCGCTGGACATGTGGGCACTTGAAGAAGCCCCGCCGCCGGTTTTGGTGCCGGAACTAGAGGCTGAGCCAGAAGCGGAACCGGTGGCAAAATTGGAGCTCGAGCTAAGGCCCCCACCGGAGACAGAAAGAGAGCCACTGCTCTTACTGGCCCCTGAAGACCCGAAAGCAGTGCTGGTGGCCCCTGAAGAGCCGACGGACGCAGAGGAAGACTCCACAGTAGTAATGGTGGTTGATTTGCTGATGGATCCCCCTACGGACTCAGACTTAGCTCCGCCCCCGGACCCGGCTGCAACAAAGGAGGAGCTACTTGAAGATGAGGAAACGAGCACTGAACAGCTGCCACCTGTGACAGCCCCAGTGGCAAACTCTCCTCCTCCGCTCAGTAAGAGGTCTCCTGAAGCTGTTGGTGGTGAGGAGAGAGACCATGAAAACACAAAGAGTTAACTCTGCAAGTTAGAAGGTCATCAAACAGATCTAGTTCATCTGAACTGGGTCAATCTTGTGCTCCAACCACAAAAAGAAGAACCATTAAAACATTTCAGATGAAGTAGCCCTAACTGGTGCCAAGTCCAGGCACGTCTTAGGCAGTGAGGTCTTACATGTTAGAGCATGACTACTGCCGCCGCCCTGCGACTGACTGATGACTTTCCTCTCGCCTCCACTCGAAGAGCTTATAGTGGACACAATCTTCTGACTGGACACCACGGAGCTAGTAGTGCCCTCTGTTGGAGAAATATGGTATTGGTCAGAGCAGAGTTTCAGAACTAAATGCTTAGACCTAGTGAGTATCTTCATGAATATTTATATAATATATAATATTTATATCAGTCATTTTAAATGTTACATATGAAGTAAAAAGTCTAAATCACTATTGTATGTTATTTTCTTACTATGTGCATGTTTATTAATAGTGTTTAGCAACAATACAACTCACTTGGAGGCAGTGATGTCAACCGGCTTGCTGTGGTAACTGTTTCCGTGACAACTAAGATAAAAAAAGAAATGACTATTCAGAAATGGTAATCATGGTGAAATGTTGTTCTGGCCAACAAAAGTGTAATTACATCTATAAAGAGTTTGCGGTTTGTAGCGGAAAGTTATGACTGACACAAAACCATGCACGGCTATACTGTCTGAGGACCACTAGGAGGCATCTTAAAATGCATTGAAATATTTTGTGTTTACAAGTGCAAAATAAATACATTTTATTAATCTAGACTACATTTTGCCATTGAGAACATGACTATAAACACACAAATCAGTATTTGTGTGAATCGTTCCAAAACATCAGTCTGTATAAAAATGCTACTTCTGTAAAGCCAAAAAAAGCGAGGCAAAATAAACGATACTTTTTCCTCTAGAATATGCCTTGATATCTTACCCTTGCCACCAGCGCCCCCACCGCCACCACCTTTGACAATCTTGGTTGTTGTTAGATTGTCCATCCCATGTTCACTGTTTCAAACCAGAACATGTATTGCTTTTTACTGATGCGTACTGATGCATGCAAAACAAAATGAAAAAACTAAAATGATTCAAGCTAAAGGTTTTTGTTTGACTCTATAATTGGTATGTCATTTTACAAGTTTCTCTCTTCCTTGACCTCTCTCAGGAAAACATTCCAAAGGAAGTGCAAGTAATTTGTTGAGTTGGCCTCGAGTAAGCAGAGGTATGATAATAAACTGTATAGCCTACTGTATTCTACTTACCAAAGACAGCTATTTTTATTAGGACCAGTGATTTAGTGGAATGCCTCAAGGATTTTCCTTTGAACTGAAAGGTACTAAAATCCAACCTCGGTTCTGAAAAGCTGTGCTTTGCCACAATAGATTTCAACCATTGACAAAGGCCAAGTGGAAGTTCAAAGTAATATCTATGTGTTTTACAAAGCATAAGGAAGCATTGCATAACATAATCTAACATAACGAAACATAATATCAAACACATCAGTTGGAAAGTTTATGAAGCAAAAAGATGTCAAAGCAAAATTATTTATTCTAGGAATGAAACATGAAAAGGAACCAACACACAAACAAACAGCGAACTAAAATAGATCTAAGTCCATATCTAATAAATTAATGGAATTGTTACTTTAATATGAACAAGGACAGACTGGAGTGGTGTCCTTTTTGGCTGCCTCACTCAATTTTATTTATAAAGCCCTTTTTGTATCAGCAGTTGTCACAAAGTGCTTTTACAAAACACCCAGCCTGAAACCCCAAAGGGCAAACAACAGTGTTTAAGCTCACTTATTCTACTCAGCCTAATAAACCAAATAGTTACATTTGAACACTGGAAATGGATTCATTAAATATTTGTATTACAGTTACCAGAAAGGATTCCTTGTAACTGAAATTCATAAGCACAAACACTTGAGTTGTAATAAATGATTCATTCTGTAGCCACACCCCACATGGCACCTTCAAGTGTCAGGTTAAATTGGCAATGACCGACGACATCTAAATAGTGTTACAACATCAGTATTTTTTAATTATCTAAAAAAAATGGGGGGTTCTGTGGTGGGGTTCACAAAAAGTGAGTTTTTTTCAGAGAATTTGCTCTTAGTTTCGAGATCTCTTATCCTAGCTTCAAGAACTCTTATCCTAGATTCAAGAACTCTTATCCTGGATTCAAGAACTCTTATCCTAGATTGAAGAACTCTTATTCTATATTCAAGAACTCTTATCCTAGCTTCAAGAACTCTTATCCTAGATTCAAGAACTCTTATCCTAGCTTCAAGACCTCTTATCCTAGATTCAAGAACTCTTATCCTAGCCTCAAGAACTCTTATCCTAGCTTCAAGACCTCTTATCTCAGATTCAAGAACTCTTATCCTAGCTTCAAGACCTCTTATCCTAGCTTCAAGGGGAAGCTGGTTCCACCAGTGGGGTGCCAGGACACAGAGGAGTGGTGACTATGTTGAGACAGAGCTTTCCTTTCATAGGGTTGGGTCGGCCAATACAACAAACCCGGCGGAACAAAGAGCTGGGGTGGGACACGAGGGTTCTGGACTAAAGCCTGAGCACTTGTTAATAAACAAACAAGGTTCAAAGTTTTGACACACAACACTCAAACGATCAGTAATTACAGATCCAATCACCACTATGGCTTTGTTTACATTACCGTTAGCACGTTTTACCTCGAATGGGCTAATCTGAGAGATAATTGTGGGAAAGAAAGTTCTGAATTGCCTGCCAAAATGCAGCCTAATTTACTATCAAACTGGTTGAATCTGTTGGGTTTTTTTACCCTCGAGTGAAGCAGTGAAAGGTGTTGAGACGGATTATTTAGCTATCTAAGGAAGTCAAATCTCAGGTGTCACAGTATACAGTTTTAGTGTAACAAAAAGTAACACTGGAGACCTCCAACAGCCAACAGTGGATTTACTGTACCTCTTTAATGTACGTAAAGTTATGAAAAACCTACAATAACAATCCCTGGATTGATGCACTCAATTGAGAATGTGCATTTTTTCAGAGACCTGCAATTAATTAATGAATAGTTTTACAGAGGTGAGACATAAAATAACTATATTGATGCTGTATTTATTTCTCTCAGCATGCAAATGACACAATTTCAGTGGTGGAACTAATAATGTGAAGTCTACCTCTCAGCCTGTTTTTCAGAAATTACCTTCCTTTGCTCTCTCCTCGCCGAAAAATGTTTTGAAAGCAACACCAATCTTGTCTTCTACTGCGGTATCTCCTGATATGCTATGGATGTGGTCCGAGCATTCATACGGTGCCTGGCCTGTTTATGTATTACTCTTTTCTGACTCATAGCTTTTAGCAACAAGTTGGGACACAGCAGCTGAGAGGGGGGGGGGGGGGGCTGCAACTTCAGCCTGTGACAGGCACTCTGATTAGAGAGCCAGGGTTAAGAAAGGAAAAGTAGAGTTGACATCTGTGGGCGGATGAAATACTGTGAATGAGTTGACATGGTTGAACTTTTAGTAAGCATTTACATTTTTCTGAATAAAATGTTATTGAATTGCTGTCCGTATTGTTCTCAGTGTTAATGGATTTTAAACTTAAAAGCTGTAATGGTAACAAAGAAAAGAAAAACATACTCAGATCATAATACATTTCATATTTTAGCTCTTTTGTTCTTTATTCAGTGGATTCCCAATAAGGACTGTGCAGTTGCAACTTTGAGAGATATAAACCAATAATTAACAGATGTTTTTTTTCTGGAAAAGCGTAGGTTACCCAAAAGGCTCATGCTGTGCGACTGGGATGAGAAGGTTTATTTTTAGTTGCAAAGGAATCATGAAGTTAGCATCAAATTCCACACAGTGTATCCAAATGGCCATTTGGTCTCACCGCAGTGGCTAACGCATCCTTGTTTTTCGTTGAACTACCCTGTCAGGGGTATTCACACTAATGTAATAACACGTAATGTAGAGATTGGTATGGGCAATTATCGAACAAAGCTTCTGAATATAACGGAAATATAAGAATGTGTATTCGTGTGGAGGCGTTTGTTGACATACTTAAACCTCGCAAAGGCAGTGAGTCCTGTTGTCAATGTTTGTGTTACCTCAGACCTCAGACGACCGCATGAAATGGGATTGTGCAGTGTCCTCTGTTCACACCAAGTGAAGCTCAATAAAAAACAATAAACATGCTCTGCTTGCATTCCTGGAAGGGCAAACAGAGAAGGTGTATTGTTTTTTATATTAATAGTTGTAGTTGGAACAAGATTGTAGAGACAATTTGATGTTTTGAAAGAATAAAAGGGGGTATAAAGTCCTCCAAAAAGTACAAATAAAATGCTTCGTCAATTTTTAACTGTTAGGAAATTTGCTGAGAGCTAGACGTTTAAGACAATACAGCAATTTCCAAGCAAAGCTGTGTGTCTCCGGCCATGTTTGTGAGAAACAATTATCCCTTAGGTTGTAAGCTGAAAACCCCTTTCTTCTTCGAAGACACATTTAATTTTTAGCCAAGTCTTGTTTTTGTAAGAATTTTAGATATGTGCATTTTATCTAGGTTGTCTGAACAAGTCTGAGTAATTTATCCGAAGTGAAATGAGTTGTCAAATTCTTTAGTGACAGACAAAAGGTAGGACAATATTGCTGAGCACACTAAAATAATTTCCTATTTTGATTTCACATCCTTAATCCATAAACTATACCTTCCCCCTATTGATAACAACAAAACTGGTTGATTAGTGGATTCCTCCCTACCCTCCCAGTATGACAGCATGGGGAGTTCTGAGCTGTCAATTCACTGTCCATAATATATAGATTTACAATGGCCCAAGGTGAAACTACAGTTTTTCATAAACATTTCTAAAATATGAACCCAAAGGCAAATACATTTTAGACATGTATGTTCCAGTACAGGCAGGCCTTTTTTGTGAATTAAAACCCACTCTTCACACCTAGGACATTATAGAGAAAGGATAAAACTTTCCTAAAGACGACAACAGTTTAAAATATACAAGGTACATCTTGAGGATTGCTTAAGACCTTTAAAACATGAAGGCCTAATTGATTGGAATAGCTCACCTTAACTTAACTCAACCTTGACTTTTAAAGATTTGTCGAAAAATTAAGAACAAACTGTTTCAATTTTTATGAATGCAAATGTGACAAATCTAGAGTGATTTGTACATAATGTTGTTTTTATAAAGTATGTTTTGGTTTGTTTGTATAGTATAATTTGCTGACCAATAATATTTGTATTAATAGAAGATATTTGACAGTTATTCATTTTAAATTTTTTAACATTTGTTAGTTTGTTTTCATTTGGACACTCTTTAAAACAAGATCTAAAAAAGAACATTTGAAGGGTTTTTCTATGCTGCACAATTTCCCCCAAAATAAACAGCTTTCATTTCTTTGACCAGAATGACCCCTTACTTCTTATAGTGCAGTGAAAAACAAACATGCCACAATGAATTCAAAGATGCCTGTGATCTCTCTGGCAGCTGACAGTTGTTGACAGAACTAGTGAGGTGCTAAGCAAATGGCAGCATTGGTTCTTGCCAAAGGTTGCACAATGTACCACGTCAAGGTGCCAGCATCACTTTAGGGCGGATCATGATGGCTGGCAAAGGTACTCTTCAAACACAGAATTGTTTTGCCAGCTTTAGGACATAGTTTCAGGCAATCATGAATCCTAAGCGAATAAGTAACGTATGGCCATTGGTGATGAAGTAGTGCCAGCCCCAACACATGCTGTATTCCTTGGCAAACAAACTGGTGTATTGACCCAATTTGTCTCCTTTTTTGGAAAATACAGAAATGTTTTCCTGGCTGTTAGAAGTGACCATGGACATTGTCTGCAAGCAGCCTGTGAGTTGTAACTTATTTTGCCAAAATGTTGTGTGTCAGAATTTGCATACAACTGATACCAAATGTACCGCTTCTTTCTCACGTATTAGTTTAATTGCTCCTGAAAGATAACAAACAGTTCGATAGAAATTAAGAATAGTCAATTAGAGTGGAGTAATATAATTATTCAAATATTTTCATGAAACACAATTGGTCCTTGCCATTTCTTAAAGGTTGTAAATCATGGTAAAAGGTTAGACATTTTTATTTTATGAATCACTGATTTGAAATCATCAAATACCACATGCCTAAGGACAGTCTCTTTAGGACAGCTGTAAATCATCTTCCATGATGAACTACTTCTCTGCACTTAGTCATCTGGCCTGTTGATTGATGTTGAAACTATAGGTGTTGCTTTATATCTAGCTGTAAAGGTTACACCACCTGCAAGTCCTGTGTAATAAATGAAACTATATGAATCATCTTCATAACATGTTTGAGAGAAACATTTGTGTTTTAGGGTAAGGCCTACGGGCTAATCTTTCATTTCAGCATTGTATTGTATTGAGAAAAAACTTGCACATACATATTTTTTATTAAATATTTCGAAAAGAAAACATCAGTCCTATTACAGTCATCTTTTTTTATGTAGTGCAACGCATTGAAAAATATAAAAACAACATGACATGATCTTCTTCATTGACAAAATGTATTGGCAAAAACGATGCATGTCATGTACAGCAGGTGGCAATCAAAGTGTTTATTTGATTGGGAATTCGACAACTGCAAATAAAGCAAGTAATTTCAAATGTATTTCAGGGTAAGTCTATCTATTTTATTGTAAATAGATGACAAGTAATCATTTGATAGGTTAGTTTGTTGGGGGGCAATGAAAGCCCTGAACATTTTTAATAAAGGCCGTCTGATGACCAGCATGGATATTTTTACAGTTTTATAAAACACAACTTAAAATTAATATACATTTCTATAATTTTTGACCTGTCTACGAGGAGATATAAAGGATTTTTTCCCCACCAGGTTGTTAAATGTTAATAGCGTAAGTGTGACATACATTATAATAGTGTAACAACTACGTACATTTCTTTTTACACGTTTAAGAATTACGTGACGTTGTTATTCTTCAAGTTTTTCAGTTGACAGTAAGCTTTTAGGCGTCGAATAGTTATTAACGTCCTAAACCAATATTTATATAATTTATTTACATAGTTTGTAGTTCATTATTTTACACCGGAAATTATTAATTCGGGTGAATCCAAAATGGCCGCGTCCTTGTGAGTTTATAGTATAAACTCATGGTTCACAATCGTGCAAACAAAACGGGAAAAAATGAATATTAAACAAATACTCAAGTGGAATGTTCGAGTGTCTATGATGTATGCTTTTGGTATATGGACAATGCTCGGCGCATACGGATATTATCAGTACATGGGGCGCCATGACGAAAAGCCAGGTAAGCTACTAGCTTTACAGCTGTACAGGCAACTATGACTGATGCTATAATTTAATATGTAGCCAAAGATAACTTTGTCAGAAAAAGGAGAGGGACAGATACTTAGTAGTACAAGGTTTTTGTTGACCACCAAGAGGGTCAAATAGTGAATATCTGATAAAACATTTGCAAAGTTGCAAACGAAATTAGGTAGGGTATGTTTCAGTAGTTGACATTGACAATTTTGCCATTGAATTTAATGATGGGTCATCTGAATATACATCAAATCACATGAGTTGATTGCTCTGCATAGCTACATTTTCTATGCTTCGCGTCTCGGTTAAACTGATGTCTTCACTCTTTGTGGTCACAAAAGATCACATGGCAGTTAATAAAAAAAATATGTTCGATAACCCAGGTGCCCTTGTTTTATTTTTCAATCTGGCTCATTCAATCATAGCATGATATGCACCAAATCATCCACAGTTTCAACTGTCATTGGGGATTTCAGTTTCTCTAGTAAACCATAGCATCAGGATTCTAGTTCAGACAATCTAAGACATGGGTGAAAACAAGAGCTTGAAACCCCATTACGATAAACTAATCTCAGACTTGAAAAGACATGTCTATGCATTAATTAGGCCCAAATGTACATTGATATAATAGCAACATTTCATGCTTCCCAAAATTCATGTACATGTCTGTCTCATTTCAGAAGTCAAAGAGAAGGAAGAACCTCCTAATCCCAGAGAAAGGATTATCCAGACTGCCCATATGAAAACCACTGTCATATACAAAGAAAACTTTGTTCCTTATTCTACAAGGATCTACAGCTTCCTTAGCTCTCTCAGAGGGGATGGTGCATCAGCTGACAACCAAGACAGCACCAAATAATTACAAATAGGAGTAAAAGGACTTTCTGAAGTGTGGAGCGAAATGCTTAAAGTGGAAATGTGTGTGTATTGTATTATACACAATTAAAGTATTTGTTAATTCTCAAATTGAATCCCTAAATACCTGTATTTTGCTCAAAATGACTCTTCTATGAGTGTCTGCCTACTTTTTTTAGGTGAGGATCTATTGCAGTGGTACGATGTGCCCCTTACCACAGTAATTTTCATTTGCAATGCATAAGAGTGTTCATTGTTTCTCGCATTAACTAGTGATTGTATTTTGAACCGACACTTGATGTCAATAACGCTTTTGATTTGTACGTGTGTGATTTTGCGTCGGCCAATGCCTGAGAGGAAGAGATGAATTGAGTGGCCAATTTGTGCAGAAAGCCTGTCTTCGCCAGCAGGTGGCTGTGAGGGCGGGGACTTGGCAAACGGAGGGAAGTTGGAACAGCACAGATGACTGCCATTCTTTTCAAAAACCTGCTTGGTGCTCTTGCCAAATTTGTCGCTCGATGCTCCACTCGATCTTCTTTGTTCACTAACTCTTTTTATGAACATCTTGCTGATCCATTCCGCTGGCTCAGCCAGTAGGTATTTTCTGGTGCATATGTGCTTTGTATTAGAGTGCATTTTCTAGCCAACCGCCACAGCTGAGGTTGCCGCTTGCCTTGCCAAGAAGAGTTGGTTAAGCATGACGCTACAAGGTTGCCCTGTTCCAACACCCTACCCATCCACCCCGATTTGCACTGGCCTTTGTGAGAAACAGCAGGACTAGGGATCGGCTTCTTTGTGCAAGAAGGAACAGGAGAAGCACTGCCAGAGTCCTACAAAATTACCTAAAAGGCTACTGGTGTGCATTCTTCTGACCAAACTGTCAGAAACTGGTGGCATGTGGGCCCAACTACCTCTAGTGCAGTGGTTCTCAACCCATTCCTCAGGGAACCCCAGCCAGTCCGGGTATTTGAACTACCCTTTAGCTAGCGCACATAATCCTCAAGCCCTTTATTAGTGTATCTGCTGTGCTTGTTCAGGGCTGCAGGTAAGATGTGGAATGTCTGGGGTTTCCTGAGGAATGGGTTAAGAACCACTGCTCTAGTGGGACCTGAGCTCACAGCCCAACGCTGGGCTGGGCAATTGAGAACCTCTGGGACGTTATGCATCATGGCATCGGACGCCGCCGAGTAGCGCCAAAGACGGTCCAGGAGCTCACTAAAGCCTTGATCCAGGTCTGGGAAGAGATCCCCAGGACACCATCCAGCGTCTCATCAGGAGCATGGAAGGGCACACAGGCACGTGGGGGCCATACACACTACTGAGTCACATTGAGTTGCCCTGATCAGCCTGTGATACATTTAGTTTTTGTGTGAGTTTGAATCCAACCCTCAATCGATTGGTGATCTTGGTTTCCATTCAGTGTTTTATCTCAACAAATTACGCAATGTACAGTACAGTTTTTGATCTTTAATCTATTTTGTTTATCAAGACCTGTGTGATTTAAGGGTTGCCTTAATGTATTTTAATATTTAAAAATGATTAAAGGATGAAACACTGACGTGTATTTGCATTTACCTACTTTCCATTCAACATATTGCTAATGTGCTAAATTGCTAATGTAAAAATAGCCATCATGTATGCATTTAATGGGGTGTTGGCATGCAGTACCACCCGAAAGTGAACAAATGTTCCACAAAACTGCAATGAATTAACGGTCCACTAGATGTCGCTGACGACCCAGAAATACTTTTTTTAGGGAAGGAAATGTGTGTGAACTGAGCATTTCAATCCGATTCAGTATAGCTAGCAAGGCTTCAAACCAAAACAATGAAGGCTATCATTCAAAGAGTTACAAAAGCGAGTGTGTCTGGTGAGTTACTTATAATATTATGTATTTCATAATCAATGAATCATGCTGTCAAAAACGTTATATTTTCGACTGACCATGTTGCAGGCAGCACAGGAAACTGTCGTTAACGTAGCTAGCTAGCCTGCTAGCAGTGTGGCAGTGAAATAAAAACATTGTAAAGCACTGACATCTTTTGATTACTTTGGTATTTTGTGGACGGCTTTACGCTAGCTAAGTCTTCTATACCATGCATTCTTCCAGATTTCGGATGATGTCATTCTACTTTACTATATGTACTGCATTAATCTAGTTCTGGACCAAGTGTGGGCTGGATGATTGAATAGCTGACAACGTTATTTGAAATTAACATTATGATTACTGATTATGTTCGTTCCGTTTTCCAGTGGGAGAGGAGCATATTAGCTCAATCGGCAGAGGTCTGTGTGTACTCCTGGGTATATCCATGGAGGACACGCAAAAAGATGTTGACTACATGTGAGTGTGGGTCGATCCTGTCCCAATATATTAAAGTGCCATTGTTCACATACACAGTTGTTTTTATAAGTTGCAAAAACAGATGGAACCTTTGCAGACTCTTTTGAAACTGAAAACATTTTAGAAACGGAAAACATTTTAAAAACAAACTAGAACATTGTTAGGTTCCTCAGAATTCTGCCCTTTGCTTACAATTGGCTCCTATGAATAGACACAAGGTGAATATATGTAATAGCATATAGTAATACTACAATAGAACTTACACTGTGTAATTCTTCTGCGTTCACACTAATAACTATTATAATCACAATAATACAATAATAACATTTTTTGTTAGAGTTCGTAAGATCCTAAACCTGCGTTTGTTTGAGGATGAGAATGGACGAGCGTGGAGCAAAAGTGTCATGGACCAGGAGTACGAAGTCCTCTGTATCAGTCAGTTCACCCTGCAGTGCATTCTGAAGGGCAACAAGCCTGACTTCCACGCTGCCATGTCTGCAGATCTGGCACAGACTTTCTACAACAACATCCTGGAACACATGAGGACAGCATACAAGCCTGAGATGATCAAAGGTAGGTGCCTAATACAAGGCAATAGGTGGCCTAAGACGTGGCCTGTCTAAGACGTGTTCTGCCTATGACGTGGCCTAGGGTGGTCCAGTGGGCTAAGCCCCTGGCTTTTTTTCGCATGGCCTTAGCTCCCCTAGCAAGAACTCTATATTTCCTGTGCGCTTGCGTGTGTGTGTGTGTGTGAGCGAGCATTAAAAGTTAACACCGCTAGATGAGCTTTGTATAGAGTTTCTAATGTAGTCTGCCATTGAATGGAATATCCCACGCTGTTGAGGATACTTTGCTGTGTATGCAGTTTGTGGCCCCAACGGGACACTCATAAGACGGCCCACAGAGAAACGGACTTAATCTGATTGTTTGTGGTCACTCTTTGAGCCAAGTCACAAGCGACTCCGATTCACCTGGGACAACATCCGTTACCATGTGTGTTCACTTCTTACCCGATACCGTTGTCTTGGGCTTTCAATAGATAGGAAGTGGCTCAAGCAAAGTCGTAAATCAAACATATAGCAGGAAGTCCAAATCATCGACACCTTGAGGACTTGGATGAATAGAACCTACTGATTATAGCTTGGGGAATTAAGACAATCTTAGAGGTCGACCAAGGTTATGTTCGATAGGGCCATTCATTCCCGATAGGGAAATAACATAGAGTGCAGGGTCACCCACTCCCTTAACATCCACATGCTGCTTTCCAATGTAATTAGTGTCATTTGCATGGTTAGGTCCATGAAAACAGGAAGTCCCATTCAAAATGGGTGTCGCGCATCGATCCTTAAGGTCATCGTTTCCCGCTTGATGCTTATCTTGTGTGATACGTAATGGGGGAAAAAGATGCTGATACGTCAGACTCATTAATGTGTTGCTTTGAGCCTATGAGGTGTGTTGCTTCGGGAGGTGTGTTGCTCTGTGGGGGGGCGGGCGGAAATTGGCCCCACTTAGCCCCCGCCCCTTTGACACATTCAACGTAATAAATATCCGTCTTCGATAAAATGAAAATGCCAAGTTGAATAATGAATAGGAACCAGGAGGTTATTCAGGTAGAATCTTTCGTTGTAAGGGGAACAGTTTAAGGGTTACAGTGGATCCACGTGGGACGGAGGGGTTCTACTCTCAGGTCGAAGTTGGTGATGGTGGTTTTTGAATTGGGTCGAGCCACTGGGGAGAGGTAGTCGTGGAGGAACACCGTGTCCCTGCTTGTGTTGGGATAGAAGGGCCCTAATTAGTCTCCTCACTGCGGCCGTCCAGTCCCCCGAGTGAGAGAAACTAGATGATTCTGCACTTTTTTCCAACCTACCATCCAGAAACGGATTTGGTGGGCAGATGGTGCAATAAATCTCAGTGTACTGGATGAGAAGAGAGCATTTAGGTTTAAACTTCCTTTTTATCCACCTGCTAAGTCCCCGCTGTACTAAGACGCCAGCTCATTCAGGGGCTTTCTAAAGTATTAACCCCCTTGGATTTCCCACAATTCATTGTGTTACAACAGGAAACCAAAATTGATTTTATTGTCAAGGTGAAAAATAAAATAAGCATGTTGTTAAATGTATTGCAGAAAAATATTTTATTACGTAAGTATTTATGTTTTGTTTGTGGCACTATTTGTATGTGTAAAATAAAAGACACTGCACCTTTTTTTCTTTCCTTTGCAAAAAAAGTTGAAGTTTTCAGTACAGTACCGGAGGGTTTAATTTGTTCCTCATTCATCTTTTTTTTTCTTCCTCCAGACCTCTAGAGGGGCATTTGGATTGGACTTGTGAACAATGTTGGTCATAAATGTAAGGCTTCATTTCCCCTCTTGTTTTCCGCTTTTAGACGGGCAGTTCGGGGCCTACATGCAGGTCCACATCCAGAACGACGGACCAGTCACCATCGAGCTGGTATCCCCCTCGGCACCCATGGACCCCAGACAGGTAGGGTAAACACGCCTCTCCTGTAGGCAGCTCTTTCGCAGGGGGGTCTGTGCTATTGATATGGCTTTCAGTTGCCTCTAATTGCTGAGTCTACCGTCAGCTACCGCTGGGCCTGAGGTTTTCGAAACATTCACTATCCAGCTATCATCCAGCAGGTGGAGGTGTTAGCCTGACATCTGTGAGGCTGATTTGGGGCCTCTAGCCGAGACAACCTGAACATTGTCTAATACTATAGTCCACTTGAGTAGGCTAGATACTGATGATCTGTCTGGCCTCCGGTCCACTGTTTGACCATGAACTCCAGGTCAAGACTTCCGGCGATAGCCTTGTCATATTTGACGCGTGCGTTTCGGGCAGTTGATTGGTTGGGAGCGGGGTTTGGCGTTAGATAGCGCTCAGTGGGTATTACGGGTATGGCACCAATGCGGTGGCGTGACCCCCCCCCTCCCCATGAACTAACCCACTCTGTAACCTTGACGACAGCACTCTGCGTGGGGAGACTCAGAACATGCTGGCTAAAAGATATCCTGTTTAAGTGGAATGACGTTTTCGATGAGCACTGTACAGCCAAAGTAGTGAAAAGTTCACGGCAGAATGTCTTCTGAATTATGGAGGAAGGCAGGTGGGGTTTGTGATGGACATGGGGCTCATTGTTTAGCTCAGTTACGACTACAGAGAGAACGGATCTGAACTATTTACATACATGTCTTTTCTTAAAACAACTACTACTATTGGGGGGGAGGTATAAAATGTATCAAATCTATTCTAGCTGGCTATTTAACAAGTCATTTGATATGGCACTATGACACTCAAGTGTAGGTGAAGCATGCCATGTTATAGCCTACAAGTACCATTGTGGCATTTCAACCTTTGGCTTTGCTATATTGCAAAGGGATTTTTGTTTGAGTCCACCGTGATTTGACGCTGGTAGTGAAAGTGTCCCTTCGTTTATCCGAAATGGGTCTCTGAAAAGCAAATGTTGTGTACTGTCTTTTGCATGTCATGTATGAGATGTGTCATGAAAACATGGCTTGCTTTGAAACATGGAATCTCATCTATAGATCATGCACAAATACACCTCATTGTTCACAACATACACAGCCTACTTAAAGTGTTACAATTCCTTTTGCCTAGTCAATATAAGTAGTACAATCTCATGCCATTTCTGAGCATTTGTACACAGGACGTCTGCGCGCATTCAGATTCCCGACCATGAGCTTGTTGCTAAAAACAAGTGGTACACAGGGTTTATTTTGTAATACAATTCACGATGCACATCATAAATGTTACGTTTAACATTTAACATAGTTGTGGCAGGACATGACTCAAGCAGTCCATGCTCGAAAAACCAACCAATTTCTCATTAGCATGGAGACGTGGGCCAAAATTCCTCCACAACACTGAGAGACTGATCAGAAACTACAGGGTGCTTTTGATTGTGGCTCTCATTCATTACAGTGCGAACGGTCAAATTTGATCTTGATAATCTTACGATCGTTTCACCCCCGGAACTGGTATTCATCAACATTATCTTTGTTGATCGATAGATCAAACACATCTGATCCAACGTAAAAATAAAAAAGATCGCTCTTGATTCGCAATAAGACCATCGTTAACACGAAAAACAGCAATCGTAACAGCCTCAGTAACAACAGCCGCAATTATTATAACATTAATATGCAATATAAAATAAGTTGACAAGGAATATAACTCATAGAAATCTCTTTCTTTGATTTATGCATTTGTAATTAATTGCATTTGTATATGTAACGCGCTAGACAAATTAGCTTTTTTTTGTCACTTCGGTGGCTGCCATCTCGATTAGCTAACGGGTCTTAAATATACTAGTAAGAGGTTAAATAACCCAGCGGTTCTGAGTCGAGCAGTTACCATAACGATGGCAGAGGTTGCTTTTCTAAAGGACTTTGGTTCTGCCCTGAGACGAAAGAATGTTCCGTAGCTGCTCTGATTTTGCCAAGGAGAATGACAAATGGTAAATTTGACGTTTCGGCTATAATTTATGCTGAAATCTGTCAATGTATAGGTTGATGATCGCCACACCCACATATATTACGGGGGGGGGGGGGGGTGTAATATGTAAATAAGGACAGGTGTTGCACGTTCTCGTGTCCACGGCTTGATCTGATTTATCGTCTGCAATGACGTAGAGGCTCATTTACGTTTTGAGGCGACAGATCCGTAACTCACATTTGAAAATTATCCCAGGTTTTCCCCCACATTAAAATCGGAGATCTTTTCTGTGAAGGTTTTATGAACGGTGGCATAGTCAGTTAAATTCTAAAGGTCTAAAGATTTTGTTTAGTTTGGTTACTCAGATTCTTTGATTATATTTTGGTTTGATTTTTTTTAAAGTGGGATATTCTTTTTAGAATTGTGTATATATTCAATAAAAACGGGCCAAATACGGATGTATGTGTATTTTTCTTTTATTTATTCTTATACATTATTAAAGGACTTAAATCAGAATTTAGCAAAACTTGTTGTGGCAGGCCTCAGGTGGCCCATCCCTGCTTTAAACATTTGCGATTAACAGCTGAGAGAAACTTTTCATTGATTTTACATATGGCTCAGAGATTCCTCACACTTCTCCTGAGATGCTTAGCAGGGACTGGCCCACAATACCGGCCCAAAATAAATGATGCTCCATCTAAATTCTACTTTGGACATGCTTTAAGAACTAGGCTTAGCCTAAGTCACTCTTAGTTAACCCTGCTGATTCCACAGTATCTCCAAGTGCTGTTGTGTAACATGGAGAGATTTTAAGGACAACAAGCCTAGATGACTGTTACACCACCACATCTACTTTCAGCCACGGCTCCGTGATCCCAACTTAGCCAGAATCGGTCAGGAGTGTCTCAAAATAGCCAACCGCGAATAGACGGGCGGGGGGGGGGGGCGACACCCCTCTGCTCCTGGAACACTTGTCTTTTCACATTTCCAAACAGTCTCAGTGAGCCATCCAATATGGTGGTTTTTATTTATTCATCGGTGTGAATGGCGGCCTGCTCTGTCCAGCGAGCTGCAGTCCACAGCATTTTAATCTCATCTGTTTTGGATGTTGTTGTGCAGTTAGAGGGCAGTAAATGCCAGGGCTCAGAGGCTCAACTGAGAGACGGCTTACACACACGCACACACACAGACACACACAAACACGCAGACAGACACACACAGACTGACTTTAAATGCTGTTTTTGGTGGTGGTGGTGGGGGGGTGTTAGTCAAAGTGGATTGCTGGTTGGTCTTTTGAAAATGTGAAAAGGTTTTGGTTTATTTTTCTGAAGTCTAAAGATTGAGTCCAAAAGCCCCAGTGTAGTGAAAGGGACATAAGGTGACATATTTTAAAAGTTTAAACAAGTCGCTTAACTCACTTAACTCGCTTAACTTACTTGTGGCAACTAACCTAAGAGTTGGGGTTTTAACCTTGGTTTCCTGGGTTCTTAATCTCGACCTCATACCATTATGGCCACCTCATAATCCAAAGCTTCCTTTTGTGTCATCCCCCTCTATTCTCCCCTAATCTACCCGTCACAAAAATATTTCCTATACTTTCGGTAAGACTTTCGTGCACTCCCTGATGTATGTAACTAACTCTGGATTAGAATGTCAATTTAAACTGGGAAAACAATATTGTACATGTTTAAAGTATAAATGTGTCTATACTATGTGTAGCTCAAAGCTGTGCAAGAATGCAAATTTTACGTGCATTTCTACGGAAGTGGTTTTACCTGCTGTCATATGCTAGTTGATTATTATAGCTAGCCTGGCGGGGTTTGTACTGGGATCACTTGATAAATGCATTTTTTTTTGGTCGTTTGCCGTGTATTCGCCATCAATAATAAAGTGTTCTCTGGATGTTGTGGCTTAAGCATGACATTTAAGTCATAAATATTTTCTGTGATGCTCATGAAAGTTTCAGCGCCATTGTTTACAGGGCTTTTCAGGAGTAGCTCAATGGTGATCCTTCCGGTATTGTGTTGTTTCATTGAGAGAACAACACGATAGCCTCTGCCGATAACTGCTACCACAGAATTCTTCACAAACAGATGGCACATTACAGGGGAGGGTACATTATCAAGGGGATGAATTGGCCGCACCGGAACGTGATATTGCCCCCCGAACTAGATCAAAACATCGCTGTTCACTTCTAATCTGAGGACATTTGTTCTGCCGCCATTAGCGAGGTAGCTGGGTGGATGCAGGTCCATGCGTGGCCACAAGGTGGTGCCTCTCACGTGTCCTCTCTCGTCCCGTTCCCCTCAGCTCTCTAAGCAGGAGAAGCTGCAGCAGAGGAAAGAGAAGACTCGCTCCAAGGGCCCGTCGGAGTCGGGCAGGGAAAGGGCCACGCCGCGGCCCCGAGGGCAGGACCCCAACGCCAGTAGCGGGGCGGACGGAGACGTGTCATCCGAGAGGGAGCCCTAGGACCGGCCGGTGAGAGCGACATACACAGTAGACACACACACACACACACGTGCCGTGCAGACAGCCCTATGCTCTCTGTCTTCTGTCCCCAAAAAACGGCCCGTTGATTTTAGGCTTCTGTGGATGACACCCGTTCACAGGTGTTTTATCGCTGCGTCACGAATCCATAGTTGCCCATAGTTATGTCACTGTTGATGTCGTGCTTCCGTATCCAGAGAGGGTTCTTCAACAATGTTCTCTGAATTAGAAGAAAGCCCTTGAACACAACGGAAAAGAAGAGAGGAAACGGTCCCCCCGGTCGATGTAAGAGAATGATAGACCGTACAAGGATTAGTAGCTACATGAAGTTATTTCAGAAAAAGAGGGAATCGTCAGCAACCGAAGCGAACGTAGGGGTGTACTTATTTCGGCTACAAAAATAATTTTCTTGTTGATTTGAATAAATGATTAGAAAGTTTCATTTCCTTACAGGTATACATTTATCAGTCTCTAGATTTTAAGTGACAATGACAAATGCATATCACAACATTTCCAAGTGGTGCGCTTACTTTTTCAAATGACTGTAAATTGCTGAGATTGTGACAAGTGTGTACAGGTGTGGGCCCATCCATTCAGTCCTGACTTTCAGGTGCCTAGTCAAGATCTTCCTCGGATCTTAAGATTTTTAACTTAATTTCTGTCCACGGAAATTCCCAATTGGACGCCTGCAAAGCCCCTTTCAGTAATTGTGCAAATTTGTATCTGATCCGACTGGGATCTAAACTCGACTTCATCCGATCATAAATGTCTCTGAGGCGAAGGACAACTGGATCTAAATTGGGTTGGATGTGTCCGACCCACATTCGTCCAAAACACTAAATTCCTGTTTTATTGCCCAGCTTGTCTGTCAGTGATCGTTAACGATTCACACGCCTCCTCTGATCTGGTTCGCCTGTCCAATACGTGGTTTATGGTCTACAGATTAGCATTTTTACTACGACCATATGAAATGTTTAGACGAGAATGAAGAGGTTTCTGTGCTTTATTTTTTTTTTTATAGATAGACTGTAGCTTTGAGCGCTATTCAAATGACCTGTCCACAAATTTGGGTCAGTAAAGCTTGGATATGTCTGATAGTATGCTAGTAATTATCTTAGCTCTCTACTTAACATTGCCATTGACAAGATTCTGATACATCTTTAGATCCATTCCAACAGTTCCATTCCTATACAAGCCTTTAGTGGAAATGCTGTGAAATGAATGACCTAAACACTTCTACCTCCAGCAAACAGCTGTCATAAACCTTGCCATTGAGAAGAGCAATTGGATTCCAGATGGGTTGGCAATTGGATTATCTCACCATCTGGGGGCGTCCTGTAAGGGCCAGGACCAGGTCTTAATGTTTGATGGTGTGTTTTAAGGTCTTGTTCGTTCACCAGCGTTCACGTTAGCAGCAACTAGCCTCAACCAGCAAACGCGTTTTGTTTTTTGTGCTCAAAACGCGGTGGGGGGTCATTAATGGTAGCAAATGTATTCATTTTGGGGTCCAGGGCCCGCAACCAATAGTAGACTTCCTGTGACAGAAGCGAAACGGGCCATCACAGGACGTTGGTGCTGAAGTGAGGCAACCTGTCTTTCACGATCACACACACAAAACACACACCTCCCTCGTCCCCTGTGGCTCCTACATCTCTCTGGCGGTACCTCAGACTCCCGAAATAGTTACATAAGGCCACTTTGTTTGACAGAGAGTCGGGGAGACTTGGGGAGAGGGAGTGGGGGAGAGGGTAAGGAAGTGAGGGCATTGCATAAGCGGGGGCATTACAGAAGCAGGGGCATTACAGAAGCAGCAGTTCCACATCTCTATGCGTGTGAAATGAGCAAGCTCAGACTTGAAGGTAGATAAATGTCACACGAGGGCAGGGCTCCTCTCCGTTTCTCTCTCAGGCTCACTCAGTTTCTTGGCTGCGTTTTGAAAGGTGGTCTTTTTCTCCTGGAGTCTGCTCAGTGAGCACCAGTGTGTGTGTGTGTGTGTGTGTGTGTGTGTGTGCGTGTGTGTGCGTGTGCGCGCGCGCGCGCGTGCCTCGGCAATGATTAAAGTAGCTGTGTGACAACTCTTCCCCTGTATTCTGACTTTAATTGTACCACTACAAAAACGCCTGTTTTCTAATTTAGCGTCTTTATTATCTTTCCGGTCCACCCTGTTAGTCTCTCGGAGATGAACTAATGTGCAAGAGAGACTTTTCCAAAAATGCGCTCTAACTAGCGTCGGGTGAAGTGAACTGCGTGAATGTCTCCCAAATGATGTGTTCATGCGTTGGCTCTTCCAGACTCGCGCTACGGATGATGGGAAGAGCAGGAGGACCCCGCCCCAACCCGGTGGACTTGATGTACGGAGACCGTGAGGAGTGAACCTGCCCATCCCTTTCAGACCGCCTGGGGCTCTCTCTCTCTCTCTCGCTAACCCTTCACGACGACGTTGTCACTGCGGCAACACGACCAGACATGTACTCCCTACCCCCCAAGACCCGGAACCTTCCACCGACGGCGTTGTGGACCGTGGCGTCGCCGCAGGGAGTGAGGGATCCCAGTGGGAAGGCCGTGCGCTCCCTCGCTCGCTTTCGTAGCCCTTCAACTTGAGGGCGGCACATTTGATATGTACCGACGTCACCCGTCGTTGTTTCATATGTTGTCGTTTGGTCGATTTTGAATGTAAACACGGCCGTTTTGTAAAAGTTGACGATATATATATATATACAAAATAAAAGAAGACGTGTGGACTTGTGCTGTGTGTCGGTGTAATTCATTAGTCCGATGGTGTGAATACATCTACGACTCATTGACTACAAATACCTTCAATGGCTCACCGGTATTAAGTCCACATTGGTATCACTCCTGGCCCACGTGGAACGCCCTTCCCTCACAGCACGACGAGGTGCCCTTTCTCGCCCGGGTTTTTCAGGCTGAGGACAGAACCAGAGGAAACTAGGCAGCGACATCAGGCCGACTCAGGAGACCTCATAAGCGAGAGAAGACATGACCCAAATGTGTCTGGATCCACTGCGGTTTCAGGAGGCTCTGTTCTACGCTCCCACTACTAAATTGAGTTATAGTGTGTGTTTCTGTCAACAGTTCGTGTCTAACCAGTGCGGGTTTTGTGTGTGTGTGTTGACTGTGTGTGTTTCTGTGCGTGTGTACTACTATATTTTTCTGGTTTAGATGTCATCACCAGCGTGTTTCGGTTAACAGTGTTTTTCTGTGGGTGTGTTTCGGTTTACTGTGTGTGTCTGTTACTCAGGTCTACTCTCTCCTTAGCACCGAGCATTGAACTGAGGAAGTAGTGGAAATGGGATCCGGGGGGCTAAAGCACGACGTCTGCTCATTTGGACATGGGAAACTGGGTTGAATTCCGGGGCATTCTAACTACATCTGAGACCGCTACAATGTCTGAGTTTGTGTCTTGGGTATTTCTGAGGCTTTATCTGGCATCTTGTGTGTGTGAGCAAGTCCCCTGCCAAGCCCACTGGCTATGGAAAAACAATTTAACTGGGTTTAATTTGTTGCCCCTTCCCTTTTCCTCCCCCCTCTTTCTGTTGTGCACCTTGGAGACTTTGGGAATTCATCTTAGTATACCCAAAAAACAAAGCCATGTGGCCGGGTCCAATGAGATTCCTCAGCCGGTTATGGGCGATCTATCGCAGGTTTGGTTTCAGGCACTACATCACGTCTGGGTTGTAATGGACTGTTTGGTTGTGCACGATCCAACAAAATGGCATTCTTCCTTCTGTAGTCGGGAGAACTGAGAGAATGACCCTTTTGACGCCTGAGCACTGGCCGTTTATTGCTTTTCTCTGTGGCTTTTTCTTTCCCTTTCGCCTGTGTTTCGCCACCACTACGTTTCTTTTTCTGATTCACTCGTTTTTTCTGGTTCTTTCTCATTTTCCCGATCCTTGCCTCAAAGGGTTAAAAGAGGCACACTGAAGCCTGGTTGCCTGGAGCCCCTGACACTTTTTCCACTCTTGCTGGAAACATTCCAGTGCTATTTATAAGAAAACAAACCTCACAATCCAGGGGAACTGACCAGGAATCATTCATTATCCTGAAATTACAAATATCCTAGAAACCTATATGATTGTTTTCATAGTTTGTGAGAGGCCTGAAACATTTGATCAAAGGAAAAGTTGACAATCATTGACATTTTCTGATGTCCTCGAAAAGATAGTTCTAGAGTTAAAATACATTATATAATGTAAAGCTAAGCATATTTCCCACTCAATGGTGATCACATGCCATCGTATTTGATGGCATAGTTAGAAATGTATGTAAATAAATAAGCATTGCATTAATTGGCCTCATGAATTAAATAAGTAGCCTAGGATACTGTAGGCTACTTATTTAATTGCTACTGGTGCATTTTCTATGCTAGATATATTAGTTGCCTGTTCTTTGCACCAAAAACATTATGTAAAACATGAAGATATCCTAACGCGAACTTATGTAATTGGGATATCATTAAGACTACCAATGCCCACATCCCACACCAAGAGCTTCCCCAGAAGAGGGCAGTGCGAGGCGTGTATTTCCGCACTTCGAACAAATGACTGCTCTACTCTCTCATGGGCAATTTCAACATCAAAGCACCTTGCAATTTTGTTCTCTTACTCGCTCTCTCTCTCTCTCTTACTCAGTTTCTCGCTTTTTTCCCTGTCGGACACAGCATCCTGCAATCACATCAGTGAACATTCTCAGGTGGCGCTCGAGCACACCAACGTCCTGCGCATCCATGGAGCGCTCCTGTCGCCCGTCCTACTATTGCACACTTTTTAAATATAATATGACATAGAACCAAGCCTTGGCACTTAAAAGGGAATACAAACCTCTCAATCCACACATACCAACTTGAAACTTTTACAAGATCTCCCTTCCCCCACTTTCTGTCGGCGTGTGTGTTAAATACTCTCGGAGAGCTCCGCTGCTCATTGCGCTCCCGCGGCTACATGGACGTTGAAGACGCCGCTGTAAGGATGGACCCCGCAGGCGTCCGATGCAGGAATCGCCCACCGCCAGTGATGCTCAACCAGAAGAAGATCAAAGCAAGACGGAAAAGACGAAAGGAGTTGGTTTTAATCCAGATATGCTTGTTGGGAGGGATGCTTCTCTTCGTCAAGGGGATATCCTACCTTGCGGAAAACGCAGGTGAGGGTATCAACTTACATGAGGAATGGAATGCTGAAGTGAGAGTCCCGTATTCCTGTGCTGTAGGCTAGCGCATAAGCAATGTCCAATGTTTTGTTATCTTGTTTTGTCAAGATAGGTTGTGCACATATTCGGTTTGTTGGACAGGATATGTGTGGGCCGGATGTGCGTATTGTGAGCTTGGAGAAAACTCATCTGTAGTAAATGTCCTTGGCCGAAACAGTGAATTGTCACAGCATTCAGGCTACTGTAGACCTAATACGCCTATTTGTTTGTTGTTGAAACAAATCGTCAAACGTTACAATGGCGGGTAGTCCTTCACGCCACTGGCTGACAGTGGTTTTCGGAAATCGATTATTTTACCATTGCAGTAAACCAATGAATCCAGCTAATCTAGATTACATTGGAATATCTCAACTGGAAAAATGTAGATATTGATATAACCGAACTAGTTGTGGGTTGGAGAGGCATTGCATTGCACTCTGAAGCTCAGATGTGGTACATTGCAGCTTAGTTGAAATCAGGACATGGAACCCTTGGGTATAACTGACTGTATACATGTCTTCAAGTTACAGAGAAGCTGGCCACTATTGCTTTATCCCTCTACCGCGCCGTACAAAGCACTCTAACTTTAAAACTTTAATACACGCCGAGTTGTTCTATTCAAGTCGACATGTCTCCTTAGTGATCTGTCACTTGTATTCCATTGTATATTCATTTCTAACGAGGAGCAATGGATTGGTGCTTTTATATGAAAATCCATCTTATGTTCTCATGATTTGTGCGTCTGTGCTGTCAGTGTGTTCGTGTGTGTGTGTGTGCGAGCGAGCGAGTGAGAGTTCAGTCAGAAAATGTACTTTCCAGCAAGCTAATGCATTTATCCACTTCCCATTGTGTGCCGGATTCTGAGACTCGTAATCAGTGTACTCGACAATCAATTAACTATGTTGATTATTTATGATCCGCTTAATGAAGTTCGGCTCAGTGTGTGCGTGTGTTTTGTGTTTTCGGATCTCAGCTGAGAATCCTCGCAGGCAGTGACAGGGTAATTGTTCTGTGTGTGTGTGTGTGTGTGTGTGTGTGTGTGTGTGTGTGTGTGTGAAGAAAGGCTCGCTATGCCCTTTCCCGCTGCCAGCTGTGTGAGTTCAGAATCGATGGGACGATGCCAGTGAGAAGTTCTGTCATATTGAAGGTGTGCCCTCTATGACAGGTACATACCTTTTTGTTATTCATTCAAAACACTTCTCTCTCATGGCAGTAAAAAGTGTGGTCAGTCAGCTAAAAAGTTTACGAGCTGGTTGAGACGTACATGAAGGAAGCCTGTACCCTGCTTTTGGAGTGCTTTTTATTTAGTAAGTGGCATTTTGTCGGTTTCCAAACGAGGTATTTTGCTCTAAGTCCTTTCCTTTGTTTTTATTTGTCACAGCTTGATAAAAATAACTCAAACATGCTTCAACAATGCAGACGTGAAAATGTTTTTCTCATGTTCACGTCAAAGCAGAAGATGTTGGACAAATGCTAGCCCACATTAACGATGGTTTCCCATTTAGAAGACAGTCGGTGCGTGTATCTTCATATAGCTAGGTGGAGTCAAGTGGTAGCAGGTTCACCATAATGAAGCGAAAAGGGTGAGGAGAACTTAACAATAAAACATGGCCCACATTAGTTTCAGAAGACACTGGTGGGTAGAGTTGGGAGAGGGGGTAACCCAGTTTTAGGAAAACACTTAGTTACAAGGCTCCCTAAATAAAATGACCTTGCTCATCTCCTCACGAGCTTCTCCTTCACCCGTGTCTTGTAGGTTATGACGTATCCAGGCCCCCCGCTTACGCTGAGGAGCGATGGGGAGGGAGGAGGCTTCTGCAGGAGGTGGACGCCTCGGAGACAAACGGCAGTCTGGAGGAGGAGCACGAGGAAAAGAAAAACTGCACCGAACCCGGTAGGAGACATGCAGAGATGGAGGAGCGATAACAGCCCATATATTCCACCACCCTTCCTCAGTGCTCTCTGTCCAAATCCCTCTCTTCACACACTGGGGGGGGGACTGCAGACTGTGGGGTCCGGTGGACTCCCATGAGCCGGCACACGCCATGTTTCTGGTCGTTTCTGCGCTTTACACACATATTCTAAATCACATTCCGGGACCCTGCAGTCTCTCTCCGAGATGGCCACGTCTGGGAAGTACCTAGTCCCTAGTTTCCATGGCGACCTCTTATGTCATCATCAGCGAGCAACTTGTCGGTTGGAGCCGGCACTCCTCGGAGTGGTGATTGGCGTGTGGGGAACATGTTACACGCGGCCAGAGGAAATGGTTCCACACGGGGTGTCGAAGTGGGTGTGGTTTAAATTCCCAAATGACGCGTCTGATGAAAGCGGACATGTGACATGTAGGCCCACTGAAATGAATAATCCCATAGGCTTATTGGTTTTTCACAGTCTGGCCAGCCCCATCTTTACCATACAAGTAGGCTAATGGTAGACCAACGGTTGAAACGGATGAATTAATACTGACTTTGTCACTGCCTTTGAGAAGTTTGAAACATCTGTTCCCTGGTTTTGAGAAGGTTTATGGCGTTCGCAAAAAAATCTAACCAAATGCTTCTCACCAATTCCATCAGATTGTACACAGGGGCAACGAATAGCTTTGGGTAGGAAAGTCCTAAAATACAGAAGTTTTCTTTGAAATTTCTGTTCATATTGAAGGGATATTTCAAGTATTTTCCTTGTTTGACTTCATTTTCCCTATGAAGAATATCCAGTGGCCAGACAGTAGAAGCCTGTTAGGAGAGAACAAACTGAGCTGACATTTTGCAGATTGACTCATTGTTAAAACCATATGATCTCAATTGAGTTTTCTATGCTAATCTGTTACCATCAGAGTGATGTTTTTTTTCTTTGGACTCCACCCTCTGCCATTTACTTATTATTCATAGAATATTTTCAGCAAACGTTTGAAGCCCAAGATCACTTTTTCATTCAAAATGTGAGACGAGATCTACCATCGCAAAAAACACTAGAAGACAAAAATACTGCTTGCCAGTTTCTGCTGTGCGTTAGGTGTAGGCAATCATCTGATGACGCAAATTTAGCTAGCTAAGTAAACATGAGTGAAACTCTGAAAAATATATCCAAGAACACATTCTTTAAGAAAAAGGAAAATAAATAGTCAGAACATAGCTCTGCACCTCTGTGCACCACATCGACAAAGTTGGTGTTATTAGTACGCATAGCTTCCAAAATACGTCGGGACCCCTTCACTCTTCAGTATTGAGGAGAACGCGGAAAGAATGGTGGAGGGAGCCCATTCCACACGTAGCTCGAAACTAGCTTCTGATTGGCTTGATTATATTTTCCCTCACCGAATAACACACACTCAACTGTTTGGCGACCACTGGTAGAGCAACTGTACTTAAGCTGTTTTCTAACAGAAACACTAGAACAGGCTAATATTGCACGCGCTAGCTAGTCTTTGGCTTCGCCCACCTCCTTTTCGTAGGTTGAGGGTCCCTCCCCCGCTTTCATCGGACGCGTCATTTGGGAAATTAAACAATACCCACTTCTACGCCCCGTGTAGAGTTGAGATACAGTTGTACCTTATATGGGTTGCGTACACATTCTCGTTTCATTTCCCTTCAGAAAAACTTGAAACTCTGAGTGCTGCTTGGAAGTTGACAAACCGCTATTGTTACTGTTTCCTGATTGGCCAGCATTTATGAACTTCCACTTCCATCATCATCCTCTCAAAGAACCACCAATCCAGTCCAGTGTCTATATTTACCAATGGATGGAGGACATTTCATGTTCAACTCTGTTTTGATTGATGGGTTTGAATTAAGCTTGCGAGCAATAGGAGAAATTACTTTGAGTTTTAGTGTTTTAGCTAGAAGAATCCATTTGTTTCTCACCCTGATCTATGCAACAATGACAACTCCCACAAATACACACACACATTCATCATTCACCTCCCCCTCCCCGTTTGCTCATTAAGCAAAGTGTCTGCCATCAATCTCACCTCTCATCCTTCTCCCTCAAGGTTACCCCTGTAGTCTATAAAAGGGAGATATGGGTCAGAGGTCAAGTTCCTCTCTTTTCCCAGCCTATAATAGCTCACCTCTACTAGCCTTGTTAAAATTACAGCAGGCATTTAAGAGGTCAGGACTCTGGGGTGAGCTTGGATAAAGGTAGAGGTTGAACTAAAGTTCTAAACATTTTCTGTTAGAAATATACACACGTGCATTACACACATACGCACGTAGGTCAGACAATAACTTGCTTTCCTTTTTTTGTTGCCCGTTCTCACAATGTCATTGCAGAGTTGTGTTTTCTGTGAAGGCAAACCAAGTGTGTGTGTGTGTTAAGAGCGAGTCAGATCTTGACTTTGACCTTTTGGGAAAATGCTCGCCTTGTAGTTTAACAAGGTTGTGCGATGTGTGTGTGTGTGTCCATGTCCATGTGAGGGATGCAGGCCCCAGCAGCAAGGCCGGACATGTACAATGCAAACCTTGATGGTGCTTAGCAGGAGGTCTCGCTCCTTTGAAGTACCCGTGGAACGCTCGCTCCTCTGAAGTACCCGTGGAACGCTCGCTCCTCTGAAGTACCCGTGGAACGCTCGCTAGAATGATCTGTTTCTGTCACTGATGTCCCGTTGCACTGCTACTTCAAACAGATCCCCACATTTCATTAACACACGGACCGGCAGGCGCGCACACACACACACACACACAAACATACACACGCACACAAACATACACACGCAAAGAGACAGTAATTGACCCGCTGGCAGCATAGCATTACCCATAAGCTAGAAGCTAATTACAAATGAACAACAAAAGTCTCAAAATAAAACGTATTGATTTATTAAAGTGACATTGTTTTGTTGGAAATGGGATAGTAAATGTGTAATTCAAAGCTTCTAAATGTAATAAACACCCCCTCCTTTCTGTCATGGTACATTTTCTTTTACATTGCACTTCCTCAAGGTGTTTAGTGCAATATTGTCCCTTTGCCAGTTTGAGTGTTGAGTCAGTGATCCTTTGTAGCCTGTGTATTGCTTCTCCAAAGCTGGGTCAATAGGTATAATTCAAATACAAATTAATCCGATTTATTCTTGTACCATGCAATTTCGTTTTTTTTGCACCGCCACTGTTGTGGGTCGGAGTATGCCGTAGAAATAATTGTATCCAACAAGGTCAAATGGGCAACTAAGCTGAACCTGTCACTATGGAAAAGCAAGTCATGACTCTCAAGTCAGTAAAAATAGGAATCGTTTGTTAACTGAGTCACTGTTCTCCGCTGTTTGAGTCCAAGGACAAGCCTGTTGTGTTCTATATCTACACTAGAGAGTGCTCGGTGCACTGAATCTATTGTAGATACCAGAATTGGTTTCTACAAGACATTTACAGATGGCCTTCTTTTTTAATTGATTTGTTTGAAAATCAGGTGAAAATAATTGTGGTTGTGTTCATGGCACATTTAAAGGTAATTCATTTGTATGTGTTCTTTTAATAAGACACATAGAAAGTAATGTTGCACTTGCAAATGACCCCCCCCCCCACACACACATACACACACATTCAGAGGATGCCCATACCGCATCAAACCTGACTATATGCCCACCTCCCAGAATTTGATTCCCACAAACCCCCCTGAGTGTGTAAAATGACCATTTTAAAATCAGGACACAAAAGGAAGTCAGATATTTCTAGATAAAATAATATAAAATATAACAGGGCTGAAAAATAGGATAAGGAACCAGCCGCTGCTACAGCTCTGAGGTAAACACCACAGTTTGCCTTGGTATCTCATTACTGTACCTTTCTCAGCTGTATTTATGCTAGCTCATATGGTGAGCCTTGTTTTATTCGTATTCATGAGAATCACCTCATATTGTGACATTTGTTCCATTTGTATTTATCAGCATCACCTCATATGGTGACCCTCGTTCATTTGTATTCATGAGGATCACCTCATATGGTGACCCTCGTCCATTTGTATTCATGAGGATCACCTCATATGGTGAGCCTTGTTCCATTCGTATTCATGAGAATCACTTCATATGGTGACCCTCATTCCATTTGTATTTTTCAGCATCACCTCATTTGTGACATTTGTTTCATTCGTATTCATGAGGATCACCTCATATTGGTGACCCTTGTTCCATTCGTATTCATGAGAATCACCTCATTTTGTGACATTTGTTCCATTTGTATTGATCAGCATCACCTCCATTGGTGACCCTTGTTCCATTCGTATTCATGAGAATCACCTCATATTGTGACATTTGTTCCATTTGTATTTATCAGCATCACCTCATATGGTGAGCCTTGTTCCATTCGTATTAATGAGGGTCACCTCATATGGTGACCCTCGTTCCATTTGTATTTTTAAGCATCACTTCATTTTGTGACATTTGTTTCATTCGTATTCATGAGGATCGCCTCATATAGTGATAAACTGGTCATCTGTTAATTAATATGTATCACCACATTCGTTGAAACTTACTGACCTCTGCCGTTGAGTATAATGTTTTTGATTGTTTTGTGTTTTCGTATTTCTGTGTATCCGAATGTTGTCTTCCAATACTTATTGTCACGTCTCCGCCTACTGGCGGCCACTCCCCTGTCCGCGTAGCCCCCCGGCGTTTGACGTCGCCGGTCTTCTAGGCACCATCGTCCATGTTTGTCCTGTTCCCCATGTCCTGTGAACGCATCCCTCCCTGATTCCCCACAGCTGGCCCTCATTACCTGTGCATTTAATCCCTTGTGTGTCTTGTCTCTTCGTTCGGTATTGTCGCATGTGTTGTGTGTCAGCACGTTGTGCTGTTGAACATTCGAGTGACTCTGTCACTGGTTATTATCT
>JACXGK010000995.1:0-23970 GCA_016801125.1 Novumbra hubbsi
GGGGGGGGGGGGGGGGGGGGGGGGGGCATCTTTGTGCCTCAGGCTCACAGTCAGGACATGACGTATAGAGGTGCTCTAGGCACCTCTATGCCATTGTGGGCTCCTCAGTCAAAGACAGCTGTGATCAGTTGCCTCTGATTGAGGAGCCTACTTTGTACCACACCGAGTCTGTGATATTAGGTCTGAACCACCCTTTATTCTTTTACGATTGGTTGCTGATAAAAAAATAATGAGCATGTTTGAATACGATAACATTGCGCAGGAGAAAGACACCTTTACCATGATACCATTGGTGACATAGTGCGAACAACGGTCGCGGTGGTGTTTGTTTCGTTAGAATGCTAATTTCTGTTGAATCTGGGAGAAATCTTCAGACGCAAGTCGACAAAACGTAGTAAAATGAATACCTAAATGTGTATTTTTCTTTCTACTAGTTTGAAAATAGACATGTTATGAAAGCAAAATATGCAAAAATCCCAAAATTGACCAGTACATTAAAAACTATGTTTTTGCCTGCCGTGTCTGGCCTTAAGAGAGTGCTCCTAATCTCAGTTCATGACCGGTATAAAAGACACATGGAAGCCAGAAATCTTGTGGATTGATAAGGGATCAAACTTATTTTACTGAGTAAAATGCAAATCAATGTATGACTTATTTGAAATGCGTTTTTCTGGATTTTTCTGTTCTTATTCTGTCTCTCACTGTTCAAATAAACCTAGAATTTGTCAGGATGCGCGATGGTCCAGCAGCAGCCAGGCCCGCGGCTTCGTACAAATTACGGAGTCCAAGGTTCCGTCCAGTTAGTTTATTAGCACTTTTATTAGCAATAGTTTATTAGCACTATGCAAAAGAATACAGCAAAGTAAGTATAAAAACCTGAACAGGCCACTCGAGTAGGGAGAATAACTTTGTAGATCCACAGACTGTAAACAGTTAGCTGTCTAGTACGCTGCTAATCGCGCCCCCTTTATGGTTCATATTTCTTGTATAGACGACTGACTGTCTGGATCACGGGGCACGTCCTTAGTTCGAGTTGTCACCAAATGATAAAGCCCCAGCAACTTCTTCCACTGTAGCTGCGGTGTCGGTTAGGTCCGTTTAGACCCTTGACTTGTTGACAGGATGTCCTAGATCTACTACTTCTCCTATTTAGGTCTTATTGTGTCTTTTAACCACTTCTCCTATTTGGGTCTGGGTCTTATTGTGTCTTTTACTCACTTCTCCTTGACCGTCTGTTCACCCCAGACCCTCAGTGACAAACAACATATTGCTTTATGGAGTCTGTGTGACTATGTAAGTGTGTTCTTAGTATGTAATGTTGTAATTAATTCTAGTTTAAGCATAAGCAAAGATATAGTATAGAAATAGGAATGATAAAAAAGTAATATCTCCACAATCCCTCCTTGGAAGCTGTTTACCAGCGACCACAATTTAGTATGCACATTTTCGACACCCTCCTTGATTATGATCTGTAATAATCAAAAACTTTTCTAAATTTAAATTCAGTATAGGATAGGGGCTTCCTCATGTGTTTCTCTTGGTACTTTATGAACTACGTGTTCTAAGGGAACTTGAAACTTTCTGTTACACAAGTAATTTTTTTACAGGGACAGCTAAAAATAATCTCATACATTGAAATACAAAACAATCAGTACATTCCTAGACAAAAATTCTCAGTCCTTGCGTCATCGGCCCCCAGGTCTGTCTCTTCTTTTGCTTACTTTAGCATTAGCAGCATCTGCCTCATGGGTGAGTCTGGTGGTTCTTCCACGTGGGTCATGGTCCGATTATTGAGTTGTAGGACCAGGCCTCAGCACAGCACCAGGGCACATGCAACACAGAGAGTGAGAAAAACAGACACAAACATATCTTTCCATTGTTACAAATGTTAGTACTAAGGTATTTGAACTCCTTTTGGGTCTCTTTAGGTGGGTCTCTGTCTCGTTTGTGCCTCCTTCTACTTTGAGGGTTAGACTTTTGTGATCATTAATTATTGGGATTACTATGATTATAGCTACTGTTATGAGTATTGCTAGTGTTCCCCTAGTTCCTTCTAAATAGGTTACAGCCAAGCCCATGGGTGAGCGGTTCCCTTACTCAGCATGTGCATCAGCTGAATTGGTGTAGATGTTAACACTCTTGCCTTGCTATGTGTAGGACTCTGGTCAGTGCCACCACTTCAGCCAGTTGGGCTGAAGCTGGCTGCAGTGTTATTTGGGCTTCCAGGGTCTTGTGTTTTAACTCAGCTCCACTCTCTCCTTGTTCTACCACTGTATGACGCTATGTTCCCACGTGGACCTTTGTTGCAACTTCCATCTGAGAATAGAACTTCTGGTTCTGGTTCAAGCATTGGTTCGGCTCTGAGATTGGGCCTCAGTCTGAGTTCGCTCTCTGCCAGTGTTCCATAATTGTGTGGTTCCCCGGTCATAGACATATCCTCTGCCATGTTTGCACCTTGTGCAGAGAAAGTCAGGTGTGGTTGTGTAAGGGTTGAGATCAGTGACTTGGATCTTTTTGGAATTAGGGTGAACGCTTGGGCCTCCAAGTATGCCACTACACCATGATTGGGTTAGATGCTCAGTGGATGGCAGAGTACAATGCGTGCTGTCTTTTCAATTGCTTGTGTGGCTGCGGCCAGCTTTCGAGTGCACCCAGGTTGCCCCGAGTATACAGGGTCCAACCTTGAGTTGTGAAACATCAGTACGCACCCTCCTTCTCTTCTGCTCTGGTATAGTGTTGTGGTAATATTAACAATTGGATGTATTCATTGATCATAGACTGTCTTACAGGTCCCACTCTGTTGTTGCATTAAGAGAGCACAGGAATGTTGGGGTCATAAAGCTAGGTGAGAGGATCTGGTCTGTGTTTGTTGGTGACACCTATCTGTATGCTAAATCCTGTAAATACACTGTGCCCATCTGTTCTCCTTATCACTTCACTGTTCATTGATCTATAGGAATTAGGCCATGAGGGGGTGATACTTCCACCCTGAGTAGGGGCTATTGGGGCCCCTGGATAGACACAGGATAGGGGGAGAACAGATTGGGGTCAGGAAGGGAACATTGTTTTGACACACCGCTAGATTGGGTTATACCAAATGGATATGCAAATAACCTGAGTGTATAAGAATGTATGTAACTTTGGAATGGGCAGAGATGCTTCCCTGTCACTCTGGGTGATGGGGAACCAGACTCTCCTTGCAAGTTAATCTTTAATAAACTGTTAATTGTGCTAAAACATTTTCTTTCTTACCAGCCTTAATTATAATCCTAGACATAGAAAATTGCCATGATATATAGGCGTGCACTGATTACGCCCTCTTTTTCCGATACATCAATCAAAATGGTCGACCAATGCCAGATCGCCTGCATGGCCCACTGCTTGCTTTACATCCACAAACGCCTTCTCTGGCTTTCAGTCCACATGTTCCTGCTTCCTGCGTCAGCCACAATCTCTCTTAGTGGGGCTGTTTGGGGTTTTTACTCTGGTACAAAGCTTCTGCTGTAGCCTGTTAGGCCCAGGAAGGCCAGCATGTCTCTTACTGTTCTTGGTTTTGGGAAGGACAAGGATGTGATTCAATGTTCTGGATGAATAATGTGCCTGTTGCTTGCAACCAGTCTTCCACGGGTGCTGTTGGGGCTGTTGTGGGGGCAGGTACGGTTGCTGGGGCACTGTTTGGGTCCTTAGGACTTTGATTACTGGTGTCATTCCAGGTGGCTCAGGCCTATACAGCGGACCCTGGTCTTGGCTCAATACAGGAAACTGTCTTCCTCTTCTTGTCCTTTCCACTCTTCTCCTCAACCTGTAGTCTAAGTAGTCTCTGCTGGAACTTCTTTATCTCACTCTCATCTTCTTTTGTCATTGTCTTCGTTTGTCATCATGTATCCCTGCATGGTTGGCTAGATTGTGTATCCACATAGCCTCATTCAGACCATTCAGTCCCACTACTGTGTCAAATGACTTCTGTACTGGTTCTGGAAGGCCCTTTACTACTGCAGCATGGTAGACTAGTTTGGAGGCTGTGTCTCGGTCTGGTCTGTGACCTGTCTAATCCACCCAGTCATCACTAGTGCGCTTTAAATACTCATGGATTTCCTCATCTGATTTCTGTTTCATTCTAGTTAGGCAGTTTACGTCACTGGTCCTGGGGAATGCTTCTCTTAAGGCCTCCCAGTACTTCCCCTTGTATATGTTAAATGGTGTCTCGGGTGGTTCCTCATTTGATTCCACTTTCCTTTCTATATCAGCCGTTTTAGATGAGCCTATCAGTCTGACTAATACTGCTCTGATATCTCCTAGGCCTAGGTTGTCTGCTGTGGTGTGTGACTCAAATGCTCTAATCCACCCTGGGGCCCGCTTTCCTATTGGTGGCAGGCTTTCTATCAGGGAGGTCATATCGCGGTGCACCTACGGTACGTACTCCTCTCTGCCTCGCTTGGTTATGATAGGTGCCTGCACTCGCCCTCACGTTTTCTTAACTGCTGGTAGCATATGATTAGAGAATCCCCACAACTTCACCTGATCTGTCCCTCTTCCTGCCCCTCGTCTCACTACCGCTTCGACTCTTAGCTATCCCTCTAGGCATATCTGGGTCCCCTGTCTGGTCGACCGTTTCCCACCCCTTGCCCCACTCCTCTGAACCCTACTCCTCCTCCTCTATTACCTCAATTTCCTCTTTTCTCTGTGTGTTAGTTTCTAGTCCATCTAAAATCCTTTCTAATGCTGTTAGTCTTGGGTCGTTCAAGTATAATCTTCCGCTAACAGAGGCTTGATCGTATGATATGTCTAGAGTGCATGGTAATGGGCCCTGGACATGATGGGTGCTTTGTGGCTGGGCTACAGCGTTTTGGTTAAATGTGTCTGGCCCTGTCCCGTGTCTCCTCATTGGCTGGGCGCACTCATTCTCTAGACTCCCCCCCACGTTCACTCTTCCCATTATCTTGGCCTCCAGATCTAACTTGAACCTGCGTACGGCTTCCTCCATATCTTGGTCAAAATGCTTAGCCTCCTCTTTCCTTTCTTTTGGGGAGCAAATATCCATCTGTCCTCCCATGATGACTACCACTGGGGCCTTTTGGTGGGTTCAACATAGGGTGGGGGCATTGCGGTAGGGCCCGGTGTAGTTGGTTTCCCCTGCACTGGTCTCTATCACTCTCTGGCAGCCCTGCCTCTTCTGATTTATCGTCTCTGGCTGCACTAACCGGTTCTTTTGCTTTTTTATTCACACTTCCTTTTTCTTTCTCTCTCTGGACATTCTAAAGACTAACTTTGGTCAGGGCTTTTTCTGCCGCCTATACAATCGTCTCTGCTTTCTTTCTAGAAAACACGCCTCTTGTCTCTCTGCCTACTTTCTTCAGACCTTCCATCTCCCCCTCCGACTCCTGTACCACTTTCCACCTATCCGGGCCCTCTTGCCTCCGGTTCTTAGGGAACCACTCTTTTTTTAACCAAAATGACTGATTGTCCCTTCTCAACTTCTCTTCCTTGTTCTGATATTTTTGTTCCACTACAGTTTTCATGGCTGCCACCACCGCCGGCAGCCAAAACACATTTATCTCATCAGACATCTCTCTCGTTCTTCACCCAATCACCAGACAATATATCACAAAGTAATGTTAATCACGACACAGCCAACATTAACCACAACTTTGCATATACATAGAATCTCAACACAAAACAGCATACACTTATGCTGTTACAAAACAGTACACACAACACGCTTTTGACAGTCAATGACAGACAAATAGATTGTTTGAGGAAGGGGAGGGGATTAGTCTGCGGCGACAGCTTTGTCACAGTGATTTACAGCTTTGTCCCGAGGGTCTTCGGCGCACTTCAGTACCGGGTGAAATTGGACCCCTTCCAATTATTCTGCGTTCTTAGTGAACCCGGAGCATTCCCAGGCGTCCTTATGGGACCCCGGGAACCTTCGGCGACCCAAGGGGATCCGGAGATTCTTTAGTCCTTAAGGGACAAGCTAAAATCTTCGGCAACCCTAGTGGACCCGATAAGTCGATTACGTTCCTTGTGGAACCTGGTGAAATGTGTCATGAATATTGTCTTCCTGTTCCTCTACTCACCTTCCTGTATTTTTAACAATTCTATAAAATTATAATTTAAAATGTTACCTTGACTCAATTAATTTAAAACGGATTGTCACATACTGTTCTAGACATAGTGGGAGTCTCTCCAACGACACCAAACACCTAAAGTCCTAGCACTACCTATGCAGACTTTCAATGGCTCTGCTTACCTTTTGATCTGCCGGCTGTGTTGGTATCGTGACGAGTCCAACGTTCCGAACCAAAAATCACGTTTGGGTCACCAAATGTGTCAGGATGCGTGATGGTCCAACAGCTAGGCCCACTGCTCCGTACAAATTCCGTTCAAAGCCTTGTTCGTGTGATTTGCAACTCTTCTAAGCCTGTTTGTCCAGTGTTTTTCCGTTGACTTAGATAGTATAATCTTTGTCAGTAAACAGACCTGTGACTGTCTGACCACCTCTCTGGATAATGCTCTTCTGTACTTCGGCTCTAATGTCTCTCGAAATGTTTGCCATTTTACTGAACGCAGTACATAAACATCAAATATATTCCCCTTTTTGAACTGAAAATGTTAGAAATAATTAGTGGGTGGGACTACGTCTGTTTAGGGCTTTTGAAACTAACAAAATAATGATTAGATCAGGGTGGAGCCTCATCAACTGATAGGGTCTCGAAGATTCCAGACTAATAATATAGTTATAAGCGCAAGGCAAACAGTGGTATCCAAGCATATAGTATTTGAGTTTAAATTGTGTAATCTGTGTAATCACTTGAAGGTCTGAATGTATGAGACAACGCTGAATGTATGAGACAATCCTAGGATATAATGCAATGCGCCTCCTGGGGGACATGCACAGGAATTTTGAGGGGCCATTGCTCTGACCTGAAAAAAGGGCAAAACAAACAGACTTTTCAACGTCGGAGGTGCAGCTTGAGTCAAGGATGGCATACGGGCAGCCCCCCCCCCCCTCCTATTCACTTCTAGAAGTCCTATTGAGATGAAAGAAATGTGATTCAAGACAGATTTCTGTAAGATGGAAACAACAAAGGGACTGGGCAGAGATAAGTCCACATTTTGAACTATTAAGTCAATTGGATACAGAAAGACACTGTTTGAGAGCACCCTAAGGAGAGTTCATGCACAGCAATTCCCCTTCCCCACCCTAAGTCAGTCACACCTCTGTTCTTACATACACTGGGTGACTCGTCTACCTTACTGGTATGTTTTACAGAGAGAAAGATATTGAATTAATAAATTCTGTAAATTGAGAATGGCTCTCTATAGAATCACAGGAATGTTTTACACTGTACCCATTCCTCTTAGAATCGTATGAACTTTTCCAGTTGCTTACTCTGCCTCCTAGGCTTGAGTGCTCAATCGTTGTGCTAGGAAAAAAACCTTTACCCTTAAGCCTTGTTATAATCGATCAATCGCATGTATTTATAAAACCCCTTTTTACATCAGCAGTTGTCACAAAGTGCTTTCAATTGCTTCTGGCTGTACTTGGTGATCATATCAAGAGTGCAAATTGTAATCATAATAAATGCATGTGGGCTGTGTATATAAAACCTAATCCAGGTCGGAAGCATGACCAGATGGACAAGGACCCATCCCAGTGGAAATGAGAGCCCACCTGGCAAGACAGCAAGGATGGACAATATCAAACCTTTGCATTCCATTTCACAACCCTGGGCTAGGCTACACTTTATCATGGACCATTCTGAAGAGATGAGTCTTTAGTAGACAATTGAACGTTTGCACTGAGTCTGCGTTTATAACCTTAATTGGCAGATCATTCCATATGGGTGAAGCTCTATGAGAGAAGCCCAGCCACCCAATGTCTGTTTTAGAAATTCTAGTTACAATTAGGAGGCCTGCATCTTAGAAAACATGTGGCTATGTATGACTGGATCATTTCAGAAAGGTAAGTAGGACCAAGTTCATCAGAATCATCAGAATCAGAAGCAGCTTTACTGCCTAGTAGGTTTTACCCATACAAGGAATTTACTATGGTGTGCTGATGCATTACAGCAAACACAGCAAGTGGTAATAAAACAGTAAGTATATAAAATAACACAGCAAGTAAAGCATTTTAATAACGCAGTAAATAGGAATGTGTGCAGGACATTTAATGAGCATTTAGTGCAATGTGCAAGACAGTTGTCCAAAGGAGTGCCTTAATGTAACGCATTAAGTTTCGTTAGGGGGTGGAGGGGTGCAGTGTGAGTGGGAGTCATCTGGCTTGTTTATTAGGCCAGCTGCCAATGGGTAGAAACTGTTCTTGTGGTGTGAAGTACTGGTCCTTATCGACCATAGCCTCCAGCCAAAAGGGAGTGGTTAAAATAGTTCGTGTCCAGGGTTGGAGGGGTCAGCCACAATCTTTCCTGCGCGCCTCAGGGTCCTGGTTGAGAAATGGTCCTAGGGATGGCAGATTGCAATCAGAAGGAGAAGGTGAGAAGGTGACGATGGACTCAATGTTGGCTGTGCAGAAGTGCACCATCAATGTCTTTAGCAGGTTGATCTTCTTCAGCTGTGCTTTTTTGATGATGGTGCTTGTGTTTTGCTCCCACTTGAAATCCTGGGTGATGATGATACGCAGAAAGCGAAAGGACATCGCAATGATGACTGAGAAGTCACACAGGGTGATGGGGACAGGTGAGGCTGGGTTTTTCCTAATACCCACAACCATCTCCACTGTCTTCAAAGCGTTGAGCTCCAGATGGTTCTGCCTGCACCAATTCACCAGGTGGTCAATCTCCCACATGTAGGCAGTCTAATCCTCACCAGAGATGAGCCCAATGAGGGTGGTGTCATCAGCAAAACTTCAGGAGTGTGATGGATTGATGACTGGAGAAGCAGCTGTTGGTGTACAGGGAGAAAAGCAGAAGCGAAAGGACGCAGCATTGAGGGGATCCAGGAAGTCAGAGACATGTTTTCCCAGCTTCAAGTCTGTGAACCACCTGCATCTGGATTCAGGTAGTTGCAGCTGGGAGCGCTTGTCCTGCATCAGATCTGGAATGATGGTGTTAACACTTGTGGAATTCGTTATAAGAAGTAATAAGGCGAAGGGTTAATAAGTTACTTGGGACATGCCATAAGAAGGGGGGGGGGTCAGGAAGTTAGGAGGATAAGACAAAGGACACTGTGTATCTAAAAACCTATAGATTAACTTTTAGGCTGACCACCACACATGGGACTGATTAAGTGACCCAGGAAGGAGAGGAGGGGAGACAGGCCAGAGGGGTCCTGTAGACTTCCTGGCGCCGGACACAACAACACCATTCTCATCTACCCCGGAAAAGGTCACCAGATGGTTCACCCCAGGCTTGGGGGCTGCGACACGAGACGGACACTCAGGAAGCACGCGCAGCAACTTCTATGCATTGACTGTGTGTGCACAGCAACTTCGATGCATTGACTGTGGGGGGAAGTGGCTACATAAACGGTGTCCGATGTGAACGGACTTCAGATCGTCCTGTCCTGCGTGACAGATCTCCGGGTGCACTCGTAATAAAGGTGTATGATTTGGGAAGACTTAACGGCGTGGACATTCTCTGATTTGCAACCCGGGGGAAACATTAGGTTTCTACAACTTGGGGGCTCGACCGGGATCAGAGGGTGATCATGCGAATTGACGAACCAGAGCCTTCTGAACTTCCAAACGATTTTTAGCCATGGCGATTTTAAACAGGTAAGCAGAACCGGTTTTTACAACAAACTCTGTGTATTGGCTATTATAAAATTTTGAAAATCGTTTGTGAAAAGTACGAAGAGTGTAAATTTAAGTCTCCAAATTTGAGACCTGCACAAGCGGGGCGGCGCTGTGCGAACTAGGGGTTTGAGGCCCGAGGATTAACCTCGAACGGTTAAAGTCCAGCACCAGAGGGGCCTCTCTGGGCGAATTAGTAGGTTAAAGTCCTGGGAACTTAATTCCCGAACTACCCGGAAGTGACTTTTCCAAAGTTATATTGTCGAATATAAATGAACGGTTAGGTGTAGAGGCCTGGAGAGTTGTGGTAACTCCAAAGTGGAAAACCAGATGGTTCACCCCAGGCTTGTGGGGGGAAGTGGCTACATAAACGGTGTCCGATGTGAACGGACTTCAGATCGTCCTGTCCTGCGTGACAGATCTCCGGGTGCACTCGTAATAAAGGTGTATGATTTGGGAAGACTTAACGGCGTGGACATTCTCTGATTTGCAACCCGGGGGAAACATTAGGTTTCTACACACTACAAGCGCCGAGCCATTGTTACCCCCTTAAAGCGCCGTTTGGGCAAACTGCCCGTGAGTTTACAGACAGGGACGTATTTACTGACACGTAATGGTCGCTAGATGGCACTTCTTGTACGGATCCAAAGTCAAGGCTGAAACTTTTGGGTGTCTGTTATCTTGTGTCTTGATTCAGTGTTGCTCCGTTTTCGAGGTAAGGGTGTAACGATTGCAGTAACTACAATGTGTAAAGACGCCGGTCTGGCTTGGTTTTACACGATATAATATTGCGCTCAATATTGCAGTTTGTATTGATGGAATAATACAAATAGCAACGAAGAAAATATAAAGTCAAAATTACCCAAATATCACTAAATAAAACAAGTGACATTTAAAAGAACAAAGTAAGAACATAATTCTTTCATGTATATTTTCAATTAGGTAAATACCAAACATTCCGAAATTGCTATTTTAATAGCTTTGCCATGGCGCAGTGGTTAGGCTGTACTCACTGTAAACCCAGGCTTCAAGGTTTGATTATTTTTGTCTGCTACAACTTAAATTTGCTTTTCCAGTTGTCCCCAATTTTTTGGAGTAACCCAAATTGCTGCTTGCAGCTATATGTGTAATTATTATATTGAACACTAAAAAGTGGCTGAGAAAATAACGCATTATAAAATCTATATAATGCGTTTTACATAATAGCTTAACCTTCATTTTCAATCATCTCCCTACTACACAATAGGCAGGACAAGGAGGAGCTATTAAAATTACAATGTTTGAAAATTTGTGGTAAATCACCTGATATGAAAAGGAGCAATCGAATGGGTGGGTGTAATTTGTGGATGCTCTAATAGGTTAGTCTTAGGAAATTGCATTGTGCTCAGGGTTTCTTTGTTTCTTTGCTTGAGCTAGTAAAGAATGCACCCATCCCCCACCTAAAGACCGCATTGCGAATCAATAGATTTGGTCTCAAGTCAAATCGCTAACATGTCTGGCAGAGCTCACAAGTTTTGTTCCCTGAACATTGAACGCTGACTTTACATCTCCTTTTTGCAAACGCATAACAATATTGTCCGCTAACTGCTGACCAGTCGGCCTATATTCATCTTTCCATGAATAGGGTTGTGCGTTCAACATATATTTGGTTAGCGGCTACCCAGAATTTAATGCCGTATGTGTCCGGTTTATTGGCCATTTGTTGTGCAATGCAACACCGCGCCTTGATGGGGAAAAGTTGTTAATTTACAGTTATGTTCTCACTGCACTGGAAACAAACATAAAAACAGGGAACAAAAGTCGCTGAAAATACCAAGCATAATATAACATATTTGGCAACTGAACTGGCAATGTCAAGGAGATAGATTTGGTCTTAAGGCCAGACATGGCAGGCAAAACATCGTTTTTTCATGTACTGGTCAATTTTGAGATATTTAGCATATTTTGCTTCCATAACATGTCTATTTTCAAACAAGTAGAAAGAAAACTTCCAAAATACACATTTAGGTATTTATTTTATTACATTTTGTCGACTTGCGTCTGAAGATTTCAACAGAAATTAGCATTCTAACAAAACAAAAAGCACCGCGACCGTCCGCACTATGTCACCAATGGTATCATGGTAAAGGTGGCTTTCCTCCTGCACAATTTTATCGTATTCAAACATGCTCATTATTTTCGTATCAGCAACCAATCGTAAAATAACAAAGGGTGGTTCAGACCTAACCACAAAATCTTATTAGCTGGTGATGATTTCTGACAACGTGATTCGTTCAAATGCATCACGTGACGTGCACTGACACTTCCTGGTTTAGCTTTCTGCGGGACTTTTAAATTTAAAATGCCGAAAGAAGTGCGGATAAAACCTTCCCAGAAAAGACGACAACAATTGTCACTTGCAAGAATACACAAGGGAAGACCAACTAATGAAGCACATTATAAACTACTTCACAAATTCCACCAATAAGTAAACAGTCATTCGGAAAACAGGAGTTCGATAGCAAGGGTGACCAACGCTCCACACAGGAGCTGCTGATATGTAGTGCGTTAAAATTGATTTGTTAGTGGGTTACTTTGTCCTAATTGCGCAGAGACAGTGATTAAAATGTACACCGATCCGCAGAATAATGGGTGCCAAAAAGATAGTTACCGCAAACGTACTACGCATCTTCAAGAAGGAACCAAGAACGACATCGCAATTGATGTGAATGTGCCAATGATGCTCTTAGCGCACGATTTAGGGTTGGGGTATGCTACTCTCAAGAAAATAGGACAAGTGTTTGGGATTTCTATAAGAGACATAAAAAAAGAGTGACAGGTATGAAAACAGGGTTGAGATCAATAAAATGTAAAGCTGTGGGGGAACAAGAAATGCATCTCTCTTTCTGGCTTTTGTGGCTTTATGGATAACATCAGAAAGGGTGGCATTGTTGTGTTTCATTTCCTCTGCAGGCTATATTACCTAAGGCTCCACTCTAACCTTCATCTATTTGTGTTACAGATTAATAAAGTAACATTTTATTAATTTTGTGTTAATATTATGTGATCAGTTTTACTTTTACAGTAGGCTACAGAATGTTTTGGACAACACTAAAAAAATTTAGCCTACCAATAAAAAAAAATGTTTACTTTATTGTAAGAAACATAACACAATAAGAAGTTCTATTTGCTTTGGATAGGACATGGCAGCAGCTTACAAAGGATTACTCTGGCAAAAAAATCGGGGAGGTTTTTCTCATTATGTGTTATGTTTCTGCCACTAAAGTTAAAATAAATGTGCACTGTATCAATAATACCTGACCAAATGTTAGTGAGACAATATACATTTCATTTTAGTCTCAGAAATTGAGAGAGGTCTGGAGTCAAAATACAAACAAGTGCCTTAACTTTGTTATATGGGCTTGGTGTCCAAAAACAGTCTTTGTGGGAAAGACAGGATTGATACAGCAGCAAGTATAGCCAACTCCACTTTTAATGAAGGTGTCTCTGCCATGCTAACTGTTATGGAGAGGTTGTGGCTTCAAAGCACAGTTGTTACTATAGGTGCAATGAAGGAAACTGATATGTTCAGGATCTCAGTTACCGCCAGTGTAATTCATATGCACAGGAGTCTATGCACTGCAAAAAACTTAAAAAACATTAGCAGGAAATGGATGAGGGACCTAAATATGATCCAGGCATGGATAACTAGGCTGTAAACATAAATGGGTAACTAGGCAGTGTTATGCAGGATGGACATACAACAAACTAGGGTGGCAGTTATACTAGTGGCAGTGTATACGTGTATATGTGTGACAGTGATACTATGGTTCTGTTCAGTTGAAGGCCATGTTGTTATTCATTTACCAATTTAAATATGTTTAAGATGTTCTCTATTGTTGTTGCTAATGATTTGATAAGATTTTGTGTCTGTAAATAGTGGTTTCCCCCAAAAAATCTAGGAATTTTTTTTTTAAGTCTGTTTTCTCAAAATTAGTTTTTGCTCATACTCTGAGCCAGAAATCTCCACTTCAGTAGCACTTACATACATCAAACTTTCCATTTGTATTCCTATCTATATTCTGAAGGTATTTACTGAGGGGTTTGTTCACATATAATTTATAGTCTGATTTATGTATAGTTTTATGCCAAAAACATGGCGAGTTTTATGCCCAAAAACTTTTTTTTTGGTGGCTGTTGTCAGTATTTTCAGATTTCTGGAGTGATAAAAAGGGATATAAAAAATATCCTCTGTAAAAACCTTTGACTCTCAAATGTAAACAAAATGACAAAAGATTGTTGAACCTAACTTTATCCAATGTTTAGATTTCTGTTCTGGAAATGTATGCATATTTAATAAAATTACACCTCATTTGCATATAATTAGCATATTTCAATAAAATATTCAGAAAACTTGTAATACAAAAATGTATTGTCTTAATGTAAGCAATCAACTTGGGAAGTTTCATGGTGATATCTATTAGTAAAATTACCCTATTCACCTGTAGTGTCTGGCCTTAAGTCAAGTCGCTAACACGTCTGGCAGAGCTCACAAGTTTTGTTCCCTGAACATTGAACGCTGCCTTTACATCATCTCCTTTTCGCAGTCGCATAACAATGTTGTCCGCTACTTTAATTTCTCCATACATTGCGTTGTGCATTCAACATGTATTTTGTTGGCGACTATTCATAATTGAATGCCAAATGTGTCCGGTTTATTGGCCATGTTTTGTGTAAAGCGACACTGCGCCTTGTTCATCTACTACAGTTATGTTCTCACTGCACTGTTTTTCACAAACTTATGGAATACCTCTAATATCATCACAAAAGTATCATTCACAAGACGGGCAGTCCTTGTGGTCCTGTCATCAAAGCGCAGATATCTCAGAATTTTGGATTTTCATTTCGGTCAACCAATAATCATCGAGTTTCATGCTTTCACTGCCAGTAACACCAAATAAATAAGACCCACGAATGCTTTTAGTTCGGCATATGTCAATTTGAACTTTTCTGCATAATTTCGCTCAGCTCCCGCTTCTGTGTATTTTTGAACATTTTTCCAGAAGTCTCTAACACTTTAGACTACTCAGTGGACTTTTAATATTCTCATATGTAATATTATTAGGATTATTTCGTCAGGAGTAATCCTATTGTAATTGTAAGTTTTATTATTAGGGTCACTACGTCATGTATATTTTAAATTAGAAAAATACCAAACATTTCGAAATCAAATTAGAATCAAGTTATTAACTTTCCTGGTGGGGCAGTGGTTAGAGTGTACTGATTTCAAACTCAGAGTTCATGGTTCTACTCTCTTTCTGCTGCAGCTCAAAATGTGCTTTTACGCTACCGCATTTTGTGTATGCGTGCGTTGTTTTCTACATACATACAACTACTAGACTACTTCAATATGTATGGCACTGAATCATAACACAAATAAGACGTTCCGGAACTTTGCTTGAAGTAACTTGGTCTAGCTGGACCTTTCTGCATTTTAATTGAATACACCTGATCTATACATTTATACACCATAAAGATTTCTAAATAACAGAAGACTCGTATACGGGAGCCTTTGCAACATCTGCTGATAGAAAAGAGAATTGCAACCATGGAATGCAGGAATTAAAATGGCCGAAAGTGCAATTTAACATTGAACAGGAATTACATAGCCTTAAATCAGCTTTTCTCTGTGTGATTTAAAAAATGTAAAAATACTGTGTGATAAAACACACATATTTAGGAAAAGTAAAAAAAGCAGGGTCCTGGAATTTGATCGAGAGCGAAGATATTCCTCTTCACTGGGTAAAATTTGCCCAATCTGGCCACTTCTAGTGTTAAAGATGTCTGTGAACACCGGAGACCGCAGATCAGCACAGTGCTTCTTGGTGGCGGGAGAGATACAGTCCTGCCGAGATGCTTTGCGGGGGTTCTGTCTCTTAAACTGTCTGTTAACGTCCCTCGACAGGACGGAGAGAGTAGGGCTGGAGCTGGGGGATGGAGTCACAGGGGATGGCATATGAACTATCCCACTGTTTTTTAAAGCAACAGCTGAACTCGTTCAAGTTGTTCACAGCCTCTCCTAACCCATCCAGACTCAGGTGGAATGTGAACACTGTCCAAAATGAATGAAGCAAACTCACGAGGGGAGTAGAAAGGTCTTCAGTTGATGTAGAATGATTCCAGATCAGCAGAACAGTGCTTTTGAATCACAGTCACATCATTACACCAGCCACTGGTGTAAAAACAGATACCTCCTCCCTTTATTTTTCCCCAGAGTTTTGTGTCATGATCCGCTCTGAAGTGTTGGAAGCCTGCCAGCTGCAGAGTCCGGAATCAATCCACACGGCCATGTCTAGCTGAAGTTCATCCTGTTTGTTGCACAGCAAACGCACATTGGAGAGAAATATTACAGGAAACGGTGTGCCATGTCTACATTACTGGAGACGCACACCGGGACATTTCCTAAAAAGTTTCTAAAAAATCACACAAGGTGATTTTCTGGATTTTTTTTAGATTCTGTCTCTCACAGTTGAAGTGTACCTATGATAAAAATTATAGACCTCTACATGCTTTGTAAGTAGGTAAGTTATGTCCAAATAGTGTGCCGGTTTAGAAAGGTTGGATAAAACGTCAATAGAAAAAAAAAAGAAAAATGCGTTGGTATACTTGTAAAAAAGAATTTATTCACTATTAAGTAAATAATAAAGCATTAACCACAACTAAGATTCTAACCTGAATACCTGAAACATAACTAACTCTATTACAGACCTTAATCTATTTACGCTACCAGTTGAAATGAATACTTTAATGTAACAATCGACCAGGTTGCAGTTTGACTGAGAGCATCTGAGCACTCTGCACTAACAATGCTTCCTAACCACATCACCTAAGGAACTTTACACACGTACATGTAATTTCTTAGAAAATTTATTTTTTATGGCTGTGCAGCTAATGGGTGATATCTTGTATCATTTCAGTCATTATTCATGACCAGTAAAAATGCAGTCGGCTGCACTAATCTGCTGTTCTGTCTCCCTGGTTTATGAGCTGTGGTGATGTCTCTGTAGCACACTGCCATCATCTGGCCAATGTCCTACACTGCATTGAAAAGCACAGTCAATCATCACAATGTGTAAGCGCGTGCAAATATCTACATCAAATTCAACACTCTGAATGCACAGGTATCCTATTCTGTCACTTGAAACAGTGGATATTTATACTGCCGTCCAAAGGCAGGGTGTCATGACTACAATTTTGGTCCAAACTAAGTTAGGCAATATATCAAAATAATATTTTGGAAGTCCGTTTTATGTTCAAGTATTCTTTTAGACTTCTTCTGTGTCATGCAGTTTATCCATGAGTTTAGGAACTCAAAATGTCTACGCCTAGGCTAGCTACTGAACTGGAAATGTCAATGTGCTTGCCTTGCACATCTACCCCCTGCACATCTACATTAGCCCTGCTAATCTACTTTTATGGATTTACCTCTAACTGCGCCCCTTTCTGATTTCAACTTCCCCCCAAAATTAGTAAAGAAGCACAAGCACAGCGATGTACAAGGTCAGTTTGTTTAAAGCTTTAGCTTTATTTTGTTTAATAAATGTGAGGGTCAGGGTGAAGACAATTTTAATATTAGATAATTAATATATACTTTTCTAAAGGTTTGGGTTTGTTGGGGTCATAGAAAAAGAAATTGGGATGAAATATTATGCATAAAATAACCTATTGAAGAATTTGTACTCTGAGGAAAGGCTTATTGTTTTTACCGATGGACTTGTTAGGTTAGTGGAATATTTTAAATAAAGATGCCCTTTTTTAAATATATGTTTTCTGGCCATTTTATGATTTATTTGACAGTAAAGTGTATAAAGGGAATTTTCTAAAAAGAAGTCCACAAGCTTCAAACCCATGCTGTGGCATACAAGTGTGCTAGATAGAGCAGGTAAGACCACTGGACTGAATGAGTGCCTATGGGCCTGTCCAAAAGATAACCTCATCTGAAGTTGTTGTTGATAAAAACTGGAGGACATTATTTATGGTCCTCTGTGAAATCATCTGTGCAGTTTGTGTGTTTCTAATTGGTCTACAGATGATACATGGCCATAAACATATTGTTCTTTTTTATTGTGTTTTTCCCTATTGCTCCTTTTTTTAAAGTAAGGAAAGTAATAAAATAAGCAATTACTATCTTACAATTGGGGCAAATAACTGTATGTCCATTTACGGGGCAGACGTTATTCTGTTTAGGAAAGGGCAGACTTCCTATTAGATCTCTTAGGTGGAGAAGTCAGTCTAGAAATTGAGCACTTATTGTGGGCACGAGGACCCTAAGAAGGTACAGAGCATTTTGAAAACACCAAAATAGAATTGTAGAATACCAAAATGTCCATGACAGAAAGGCAAGGGTAAGGCAGAAGTCAAATGTTTCTCGTATTCAAATACTAGAGAAAAAGACAAAGGGAACCTATACATACAGCATTGTGAAGTATAGGACAGGTTGAGTTGGTCAAGTGTAATACATTTGGTAGGGCCCAAAAGTCTCCCCATGATTTCTCCTTAAGGGTTAATCATTTTAAGCAACAGCAGATGGAACTGCAATAAACACATTTAATTCTCTCCAAGGGGCAAAAAGTTGTTCAGCACAAATTACAAATTTCAAACTGAAACAGAAGAATCTGTGGAGAAAGTGGACAAGACACATTGCAAGGTATTTGGGTACGACCATGACCAATGCTTTTTAGCCAAGACCAAAAACCTCAATCCTCAATCCAAGCCTCAGGGACACTACTGTCTTCTGCCATTATCAGTCATAGATCAGAAGGGCTTATACTAGGCTCTAACTTGAAAACTGATTGTCCAACAATTTAACAGCCCCTGGTGGGACAGTGTAAGATTACTAATTTACTAATGGATGGGATTAAAGTTTCTTCACTGTCAGACACAGGTCTGATCCCTGCAACTGGTCCCAATAGTATCACCCGCAGTTTTACATGAGGAATCTAAATAGGGGAGATTAAAGTCAAACACATTACGAATCACATTATGAACCACACCCATTATCAGAAGTGTTTTTTAGAATGCTTTTCTTTCATGTGTGTTTGGGTTAGGGTTGAAATGTATTGATTAATTTGTTTATTTATCGATCAATATATTTCATAATAATTTCTCAATGGCTTTTAATGCACTTAGAAGTGCATACATTATTTTTACTTATTTGAAAGTGCTACCTATAAGTATGAACTATTGATAAATGCTTGTTGGACATATTGGGCCTATGTGTTTGAGAGCACTTCCAGAGAAATGCTGAAACCCATCCTGCAACATGCATTCATAATGTCTACCAGAATTTTGAGACACATTGAATAATTACATACTTTCAAGCATCTAAACTGGGACAGTTATTTACATAATGGGTGGATAAACTTCACTTTTCAAATTACATTCTAAATAAATGTAGCATATCTTGATATAAACGGATCAGTTTTGTCAAACCCATAAGATTTATAAAAGGAACATCACTTTAATAGTGACAAATTGTTTCCCTGGTTGATCCAGTGGTCTACGCCACTGTGTTATATGTTTAAATCCAACCCACTGCTCTTTCAGTAAAAACTCTTTGCACACATTCCTATCTAATTATGCTATAAAATGCCTAATCAAAATAATTGAGTCTGGGGATGAGGTTGATATATCGAGGGTTTTCTCATTATTTTCAAGATCCCCCTAAATCAATAAAACAATTTCACTTGTGGCTTTTTAAGCAAAACGTTCATTTTGACAGAACTTAAATCTATTAATTCAACCTGAATGGGTACCGCTTCATGCTAGGAGTTGTGTAATATAAAAAAACCTGTTGGATCATCCCACAAGGTAAATTGGCAACAGGTCAGTAACATAATTGGGTATAAAAAGAGCATCCCAGAAAAGATAAGTCTGACAGATGTAAATATGGGTAAGGGATTTACCACTCTGTGAAAGTCTGCGTGGGCAAATAAGAATAACAATTCTCAATGTAAAATTGTAAAGAGTTTGGGGATCTCATTATCAACGGTACATAATATCATTAAAAGATTCAGAGAATCCGGAGACATATCTGTATGCAAGGCCGAAAACCAATAATAGATGGTTGTGATCTTTGGGCCTTCCCATGAATCACTTCATGGGCTCAGGAGCACATCCAAAAACCTGTCGCAGCATCGACAAATGTATGTTAAAAATCAATGTTTTCTGGGGCCAACGTCTATCTGCTTGTATGCTTATTTCAGCAAGACAATGCCAAACCACATTCTGCACATATCACAACAGCATGGCTTGGTAGTAAAATAGTCCTACACTTGGCCTGCCTGCATTCCAAACCTGTCACCCACTGAAATACATTTGGGGCATTATTAAAGGAAAAAAACAAGAAGACATCTCCCTGTTGAGCAGAAATCCAATATCAAGCAAGAATGGGAATGTTTCACTTTCAAAACTTCAGCAATTGGTCTCAGTTCCCAAATGCTTACAGTGTTGTTAAGAGAAGATGCAACACAGTAATAAACATGCCCCTGTCCCAAAGTTTTTTAAACTTATTGCTGGCAAATTTAAAATGGGCATGTTTGTTTCCAAAAAGGATAACATTTCTGTGGTTCAACATTCTCAATTAAATATAGGGCTTAAATTATTTGCACATCATTCTTTTTGTTTTTGCTTTTCATGCAGCGCCACAACAGGTTGAATCAATTACTTTGCCCATTTGGATTTGTGCTGTTTCTTCAGAATGCAGAATGTCTTAAACTCTGTCAGATTGGATGGGGAGCATTGTGAACTGCAATCTACAGATGTTCAATGCTATTTAAGTCCAAGATTTGGCTAGGCTACTCAAGGTTATTCATATACTGGTCCCGAAGCCACTCCAGAGTTGTCTTAGCTGTGTGGATCAAGTTGTTGTCATGCTGAAAGACTGCGATCTTCAGGTCACCACAGTCAGAGGGCCATTGCGTTGGATTACATTTTGTATTTTATTTATCCTTACCTCAATCTTTATCTTGTAGTTTGATTAGGTGATAAGCGGTACCTTGTTTTCATCAGATTCACTCAGCCATAAAAGTGTAATCTTTCTACTCATAGTCATGCTCTCATAATCCTTCAGGTGGAATTTCATATGCCTTTTGCTCAGGAGGAGCATCTGAGGGGATGAAACCTCCAAATATAAGTCATAATATTCTAAATTTTATGAAACAATGAAACATGCTTAATGGTATTGACCATCTTAAAACAAGTTTCCTATCTAAGAATAAATGCTAATTAAAGGGGCCATATGTAAGATGTTTTCTCTACTACTTGTATACATTATTAGGAGCCATCTTTGTTCAATGTTTTAAGTAATGGTTTCAAATATTAATTCCTACAAAATTGTTCACCATGCCTGATATATACTTAAACTTTCTTGCCGGTTCGTCTATTAGCCTGCACTGACTTGCAGTTTCCTCTTACTTGCTTTAGACATTTTCAGAACAATCCCCCCGATTGGAGACCATGCTTGACTAGTTAAGTATACTCTGGTCTTGATCAGTAAGGGAAGAGGACAAGACAAGTTGTGTTATTTTTTTAATTCTGCATTGCAAACATTAGAGTCAGGATTCTACACATTACTTGACACAATTTTGCACCTGTTACATTTCTATTTATATCTCCGGACTGGTTAAAGTTAGAAGCTGTTTTTTCGACAATGTGGAGGGAACAGTCTGCTGCAAAGAATGGCATGTCGTTTCTGTAGAGTAGAAGCCTTCCAAATCTCAACCACAAAAACATAGTATTTCATGATTTCATCAAACCTACAAGAGGTTAATCTGATCAGAATCAAATCCGATTTTAAAATTCTATATAAAATATTCCATCACACTGATATAGGGACACACAATGTACAATTCTGGTTGATATTTGACCGGTTTTAAAAGAAATAATGCAGATTTTCTGTATAGTATGTTACATTTTCAAACAGTAAACAATTTATATTGGTTTTGTCTGAAATAAAAGTCTGAAATAAAAAGCCCTACCTGTTGGAGAATACTATGTGCTTCTCAATATAAACAACTACATGTCAACATACGTTTTTTTCTCATTCTTTCATTCTCTTCTTACATTTTCACTAATATACTCATTAAGTCTTCTCAAAACAATGTTAACTATTCATCCTTCTTTAAGTTAAGGGTTTTCAGAATCTACAATATAAAGGACATCATTCTACCATGAAAGATGACCTCCTGAGAGGTAAAAGGTTCAAGATATTTCAGATTAACCCCTGAACAAAATTTCTAGTTTTTTATGCAATCATGAAATACAGTGTTTTTTTGGTCGAGATTTGGAAAGGTTCTGCTTTACAGAAACAACCGACATGTCATTATTTGCAGCAGACTGGCCCCTACAACGTGTAAAGAAACGTAGGCTTCTATCTTTTAGCTGTCCGGTGATATGAATAGAAATGTAACAGGCTTCTACTTGGAAGGCTTCTACTATACAAAAATACACATACGACCCGTCATTCTTTTCAGAAAACTGTCCTCTACAACTATCTTTCACCAATATGGAGATATGAATAGAAATGTAACAGGTGCCCATTTCAACGCAATTTTGCTTCAACTGATTTTCAAAGTTAAGGGCAAAGAAGGACACAACTGTACATGTTCAACAAATTGTATCTGCACTTGGTTTGGGTATATCAATCAAATGTATTTATAAAGCCCTTTTTAAATCAGCAGTTGTCACAAAGTGCTTTTACAAAAACACCCAGCCTAAAACCCCAGTGAGCTCCCAACAACAGGATTGAAGCACAGTGGCTAGGAAAAACTCCCTATGGGGGCTGGATTTTAAGAAGAAACCTAGAGAGGAAACAGGCTCAAAGAGGTGGCCATACCTCTTGTGGCTGTGCAGGGTGATGTTTAAGAATACTATTAATAATTAATAAATTCACATGAGCTGTGTCCAGAGTCTAAAATGCCTGATCTAGGTGACAAGGATGATCAGATTGGCAGGACAGGAACAGTCCAGGGTGGGTTGATTTGGGGTTCAGCCTGGTGGCAGCTGGAATCGTTAGGATCATCTAGATCTAGGTTAGGAGGGGGGGTCAGCAGAGTGGCAGCTGGAATCGTCAGGTATCTGCTTGTTCTGCAGCAAAACCAGGAGGGCTCGGGACAAGGTCTCCAGGGTCTGGTACTCCACAGGTGTAGGCCGAGACCTCACGTCCTTCTAAATTGAGGGTTAGGGTTAGGAGACAAGGAGAGTTGTTAAAGAATGCATTCCTTACAGTTAAGGAGGAGAACATAGAGTTATGGAGGAGAAATAGCTCTACTCCCCCGGCACAATAATATAGCAGCATAAAAACTTTTGTCTGAGACAGGGGGGTCCAGTGACACTGTGGCTCTATCCAAGAGAGGCCCCGGACAGGACCCAACCAGCAAGAAATCAATCCACCCACATTGCCAGGCATCAGCCGCAACCACCCTATGAGAGGGCCGAGTATTGCCAGCAAAGTTCATTTCAATTGCTCAAGGGGCGCAAAGGAGAGACAGCAGCAGGCCAGTGACTCCGTCCTCAAGTGGCATTGGACAGCAGGTATTCCAGTGGAGATGAGAGCCCACCTAGCAAGACAGCAAGGGTGGACAGTATCGAGCCATTCCGGTCACCTTCAACCCTTGGGCCAGGCTACACTAGTCAAAAAACATGCTTCACAGGCAGCCAATGTAGAGAAGCTAATACTGGAGTAATGTGCTAATTTTTTTTTGTTCTAGTTAAAATTCGAGCAGCCGTATTCAACACTAACTGAAGTTTATTCCTCGATTTATCAGGGTAACCGGAGATTAGAGCGATAATCTAGTCTGGAAGTAACAAAAGCATGGATTCATTTTTCAGCATCAGCTTTTGATAAAAATGTTCGTATTTTAGCAATGTTCTGAAGATGATGAAAAAAGCAGCTCTAGAGATATTTTTTTGTGTTAATTGAAAGAAAGGTCAGGGTTTCTCAGATCTCACATTCTTTTGGGATATGACTTTACAACCGTCCAAGTTCATTGTGAGATCTCCCAACAGAGCACTTTCTTTCTTAGGTCCTAAAATTAAAATTTCTTTTTAAAAGCAAAAAGTTATCGGTCACCCATTTCCTAATATCTAAGAAGCATGCTTACAAAGTAGCTATTCTGGGGGCCTCTCCATGCTTCATCGAGATATTTAGCTGTGTGTCATTAGCATAGCAGTGAAAG